>JARFIW010000221.1:1835000-2055000 GCA_036346225.1 Platerodrilus igneus | reverse complement strand
ACGTGGCATGTATATGCTAGTCTAGGCGAGACTTCTGGTGAGCTGGTCGCTTAGCAGTTTGTTAGTCTAGGCGAGACTCGGGGTAAGTTAGTCGCTCTAGCAGTTTATGTCGTTCTCTAGGTCGAGTTAATGCTGTAGTTTTGTGGAGTTAATCTAGGTGAGGCTCATGGTGGAGTAGGTCACTCTGGAGAGGTTATGCGTTGTATGGCACTTTGATTTGCTTGGGCAATTTAATTATAATTGAGCGAAGTTGTGAATTTTAGACTTAAAATCTTGTTCTACTATAGTTTTTTTATTAGGCATTGCCAGATTAAGTAAATTTTTGTTTTGTTTAAAGATAGTTTTAGGAATTTTTAATTTTTCCGAATTTTTTGTTTTTGGAAATTGTTAAAAACGAACATTTCAAATTGTATATTTACTTAAAGAAGAAATTGATTATGAACTTCAGATATGTAAAGTTGAGAGTAGTAGGTCGGTCATGGATAAATGAAAGATGAAAATTGCCTGTTAGCCAAAAAGTCAGGTAAACCAGGTTGTCTGATAGATTTTCAGGATATAATATTGAATTCTCAGTTGAATATGAGGAAGTTAATGCTACTATTGAGTCAATTAGAAATGTGGTGTTAGAATTTGAAGGCGATTCTTCTAATTCTGTAATTAAGAGAGCACAGTCGAGATTGGCACACCTTACTAAATTACTGGTTAATAATCTGACGTCATTTGGTAATTAGATGTCATGATTCTATATGCAGGATTACTAGTAACTTTGTTCTTGTATGTTAACAGATCAAATTGTTGTATTTGTAGAAGGTATGGTATTCTACTACATGAAAAGTAGAATCCATGTATGTTCCTTTTGTTTTGGACGTTCCATTGAGAAATTTATGTTTATATGGGTGAAGGGTTTAGTTCGGTGAACTTCATTAAGTGAAGTCTCAATTATGTTATGGTTGTTAGTTGTATAATAAGTTTACTGTGGCGATACTCATTGTGGAGTTGATCACGTTTATTTTTATCTACGTTTGATGAGCCAGATGTTCATCAATTTACTAGTGGAAAGGATAGTGCTGATCAGGCTTTTGGATTTAGTGAATTTGGTTTTGGTTTGTTCAGATTACGCGACTCTTGCAATTTGAAGTGAAGTTAGAACAGTACGGTTACACTGACTGGTAGTAAGGTTTTTAATATTTTAGTATTGGTTTTATGTAAGTTTGGTACAGCAAGGAGTACTTGCGTTCTGAAGATGTAATGATGAAATAGAGACACTTGTAACTATATTATCTGTGGACTCAAATAATTGGTCTATTTTGGTTAGTGTTTAAGATGAAAGTGTGTGGTCTAGCGCTTGTTTTGATTTGGTTGCCGCTTAAGATAAATATTAATTGCTTCAATTTGATGAATAGTTTTGATTGGACTTCTGTACAAAGTTTTATGTATAAGATAAATATTTAGATTGGTGTGGGCATTAAAATTTTTTTAAATAATTTTTGGTTGGTTGAGGTTTTACATATTTACCTCAAGAGATTTTATAATGGTTATGTATGTATTGTAGATACATGTACATACATTTTGAATTCCTGTGAGAGTGTTGGACTTCTTGACAATAACGATTCCTGATTTGTCTTTTTCCAAACGTGACTTCTCGAATTGGATTCCTTATGGACGTCTAGTACGCGTAGTGACTGGAACCCTCACCTTCTGTTATGTTTGTTCCCATTTTTCGTAAATTTTTTCTGCAAGTCAGGTTTCTCATTTGAATGATTAATGGAGGCTATTTTAGATGTTATCTCCATAGTTAGTATTTCATTAAGAATACTTACTTTGCAATAAAAAAATCTTGTAGTTTCTCAAGTGATTCACTTAGTAAAATTTTTCCCTTTTTGGAAAGAAGCAGATTAACATATTTTTTTACAAGATTTATAAGTGTGTAGATTCTTTGGTTAACTATACTTAATGTACCAATTAATTAATTTCTTGATATTAATTACTATTCAAGCATTTACATATTGTCCAATTAGGAGTTGAATATTATTTAAAATGAATAATAAAAGCTCATACTTTATCGTATGGTTGTTTGAACTTTGCTCAATATGACAAGCAATGTAAGGTCGTTTTGTTAGTTCGTCAAATCAGAGAGCATTCATCTCGGTTCATAAAACAGGTAACATAGGTTTTGGAAGAAATAGATCTGGCGATATGCATAGCGCCATTTTTATTTGTACCGTTAGATGAGAAGGTTCCATATAAGATTTGGTTTCTCTGTTAACGGTAATCAGATAAAAGTATTTAATTCGTTAATCTAATTTCTTTCAATTACAGCACTTTTTTGAGAGATAGTTTTAAGATTACTGCAACACAAGGTCGGATCCTCATGGATAAATATGGTGTTCTACATTATGTCGTTTCAGTTTATTGGTTTATGGAAGGCCAGTAATAAATTTAATTAGGAATTATCTTCAAGAATAACGGAAAACAGCATAAGTATTCAACTCCTTGGTGATTTGCAGTTCTGGAAAATTTCTATACAAAGTTTGCTTGTTTCAATTCAAAACTTGGCTCCACCAAATTGCCTTGTCACCCAACATTTGTTCCACAATTCAAGGTAAGTGATGAGCTTTATACATGTTGTCCAGCGAACGGTTTGTTTTGAAGTTCAATATGAAAGTCAGTATCACATTTACATGAGCAAGTTATTCTAACAAATATTTGTTTATATTATGATACAATAAGAATTTTCACTTTAAGTATTAATCTTTATCTTTAAAGTAATATTTATAACCAAAAACCAGTTTGATTTGCACAGCTAAGCAAATTATTATTAAAAATTAATACCTGAAACTTAAGTAAATAATAAAAAAAATGCATACCCTTGGTTATGATTTAATATAGATTTTTACTCATATTTTAAGAAATTGTTTAACTTTAAACTTGCGTTTAACCTATAGTTCAGAAATCTATAATATTGTTGCGAGTCTGCATATGCCGATTTGGATCAAAGGATATTGTTAAATGTTGTTATATAAAAAGTTACTGTTTTCAAACAACTTTAGTAGAAAAAGTATACTCTACCAAAATTAAATCTGCTGCTTTCTGAAAACTTCTGTTTCTTTATGAATATTTGTAGTACATTTATGAAATTATTAAACATAAAAAAGGATACAGATTTATTAAGCGAATAAGTTAAACTAAATTTACTGTTTTACTGTTTTATTTAGTGTTGTTCCAATTTTAGTTTCTATAGTGTTGTATGAAGTATAGCTTTTGAAGACCTATAACCATCTCTCATTACCCTACCTAGGAATAGACCCCTAGCAACATTGGATGACTGGCTTTTCTTTAAATACTTCTTTTAGGAAAGGGTTTTCCTAGTTAACTACTAATACACCCAAGGTGAGGATACAAACAAAGAGAAATATTACATTATATTAAGGAAAGTATACAGTGTATTATCTACTACTATTTTGGAGAATTAATTATAATATACCATCATAATAGCATTTACTACCTTCTTGCCCATCATAAATTAAATTTATAATTAGGATCTATGGCCTATTGTATTTGTAACAAATAGCTGATTAATCTGTGCGATTAACTTAATAATAATAATGTCTTTGTTGCACAACAATAATATAAATAATATAGTTACATAATACAAATACATAATGTGTGCAAAGGGCTAAGTTCAGATGTGTTTTTGAATAGCCCATGCTCTTACACTTCACCCAACAAAAAATTCAACATTTATTATAATGTACAATTATAATTGATCGACATTCGTTTCGGCACAATGAACAATGATTATAGTTTGTACAGAACCTGTTCAAAACATATATGGCACCTATGTAGAGCCTTGTTGTAAAAAGTAACTGCTTAATTTCTTTTTAAAGCATAAAGGAAACAAAATCTTAAAGTCCGGAGGTATAGAACGTTGTACTGCGTTATATGAAATGAGTGTTTAAAGAGATGCGTTTTATGTGAAGGAATTGTTAGTATATCCTTATGCCTTATATTGATATTATGAATATGTCCTATATTTGATCTTACTGTATAGGTACGGTGGTGTTTTATATGGAAAAAGCAAGCTAAGTATAACACACAATGTTTTTTCATATCCAACCAATTTACCATACTTAATTTATGTGAAACATATTCGAATTTCCTAATTTCGAAAACTAAACGTAAACAATAACTTTGCAACTTTTTCACCCTTCTAGAGGTCTCTTCGCCTAAACAAGGCCCATACAAATCATCTCTATAATTAAATAAGGAAAGCACCCAATTTTCGCATAAAATAGTTTTGATTCTAACATTAAATAAATATTTACTGGCATACAGATACTTTATATTCATGTAGGCTTTCTGTATTAATTTACCAATGTGACTCTTGAACCTCAAGTCAGTATCAATAATTAATCCTAAATTCTTTGCTGTAGTACAGTGTGGAATAATTATATCATATACTTTGATATGCATGTTTTGTGTTGCCACTAGGCTTTGACTCTTACGTCTGAAAATTAAAACATTAGATATAGCATGATTAATGTTCGGCATATGTTAGTCAGAGATTTTAAGTAACCTATTTAATTAATTTGTAGTTACTGCAGCATCCATATCTTCTAACAAAAAGGAATAATACAACCATGTATCATCTGTATACAAGTGCACTGAACAATTATTGATTACAGGTGGAAACTGCAAGATGTAAATGAAAAACAACAGTGGACCTAGGACTGAGCCTGCGGAACACCTGATCTTAATTTCCGCCTATTAGAATATGTACCAAATAAAAACACATGAGTTCTGTTTGATAAGTAGTTGCCAATGCATGAAAGTATGACAAGCATGATGTTGGTATCTATAGTATAAAAGGCCTTTGGGTAATCCAGCAGTAGCAATGTCGCAATTCAGCTATTATCAGCAGCACAAATTATGTCATCAACAATTATAGAAAGTATTGTAGTACAGCTGTATCCCTGACAATACACCAATTGAGTTGCTGGTAATATGTTATATTTAATAACGTGCTCTCTATTTGCCAGCAATACTTAATTTTATTTGAATATTGAATATTTTCATAAATGTCTTGTATCAGAAAACTGATTTTATTAAACATTAATAAACAGTGTTCTTGTCACATATTTAGCTGAAGTTTTTATTTGTAAACCTAAAATATATATTACAAGCAATAAACCTTTTTCTCAATATGGGCATAATAGACAATATAGCAGTGACAATTGCAGCTGATTTTGTAAAAATGTTCTACAGGCAATATATGAAATAGTATGCACATCTAAAAACACCGTTTAGTAAAAAAACATTCAAAGCAGCCCTGCAATTAAAATGGATTTGTAAGGTGCTATTTTAGCACTGAAAGAGATGAAATGCAGTCTGCACATTGGAGCAACGTACTTGTGACAATATCTACATGTATAGTATGGTTTTTGAATGATAAACAATAATATATCATACATAAGTAATGATTTTATATAAGCAAGTTTTTAGTGTTTATGTTTCTGATTAAGCTCATTCGTGATCTTGAAGAACATTATCGAGTCCATGAAGTTCATTTTTTGAACAGTTGTGATGGTTAATTTAACAGTAGATTCATGTCTAACTTAATTTATAACGAATAAGATTATTAAGTTGCAAGAAAATAAAGTTTTTCCTTATATTGAAAACTCAATTTTGTAAAAAGTTTTTGGTACTTTCAATTGTCAGTAAGTACAAATTAAAGCTACCTAGTATGTCTTAATAAATCTTATTAGAGAAAGAGGAGAAACAATAATACATATGTAGAGATAGCCTGTCAATGCAAAACAACAATAATATAGAGAAAGTCTAGATAAGAATTGGGTACAGAAAAGAATTTGTTTTGTTTTTGTGTCAACCTTCTGCCATGTCCATAATTTTGTCTAAATACTTTTGGTAAGAACATATTTAAGTAAAATTCATACTACTATACACAATATACGAAATAAACTAACAGTACTACACGATACTATAAATTTATCAGTATATCCCTTTATAACTCAGAGAAAAATATAAACAAAGTTTAGGTCATTACTAGAATAATACTTTCATTCTGCAAAATACTAGAGTCAACTTCAAACATTTATGAATGTTTTAGAATTAAAATCATAAATTGTATTAGAAATGCCTTATAGTTACCACTAAATTTTAATGTAAAACATAGTGCTTTACTAATTATTAGATCATTTGTATTTAGAACAACAGTGTTAGAACAAAATCTGAAGATTTGTATATGCTGCTAATCAAAGGTGCTCTAATACACTGAAGCATTTAAAATATTATCAATTCCTATTGTACCAGAGGATGCCATCAATTTCATTGTCTTAAATAAACACTACACATTATTGTATTTTTAAATTCATAGTTAAGTTTTAGATAAACTTGCATCGAGCAATCAAATATCTAATCCAACTATTTTCAAGATTCTGTGTTTTCAAACTGTTTTATACTTAACTGTAGTCATATTACATTACAAAAAAAAAGGAATTATAGAAGGGTAGTATACGTTCTAAGGTATTTTTGGGGAATAGTACGGGATACATTACAAGCAGAGATAGGAAAAAAGAGATAGATATAGACCGAGATCAGACTTTCGCATGCAGATAGTGATAGATGCAGATGGTGCAAATTTTAGGGAAATGTGAGCGTTAGTTCAGAATAGGAAACAATGAGAGTACACGTCTAACCAGTTCTAGGACTGAAAACCTAATGCTGAGTTTGTGGTTATTGATGTTATGCCTAGTCTTGTGAAGTTCTTTGAGATGATCTGTAGTAGAATTTTTGTGTCTTTGTCAAATTGATGGTTTTCTACAAGTTAAATGGTGGCCGAAAGCTGATTGGGTGGGTCTGTTGATGTGAAAAGTATGAAAAAGTTACTTCTGTACTAGCAGACTCACCAGCCCATTTAAGCAGCTGCGGTTTAATATACATAGGAGAAACAGGATGATCAGTACAGACTAGACTAAACAAGCATAAGCGATCCCTAAGAACAAGCCAGTACAATCGCTCAGTGGTGGTCGAACACCAACATGAAACAGGATATACCATTAACTTTGACAAGACGAAACTAATTGCCAGAATTCGATTTTTCTACAATAAAAAAATCAGAGAATCCGTAGAAATCACTAAAAATTCTAACAATCTAAATAGGACAATGGCTATTACCTTTCTCCCATTTGGAAAACAAGCCTATGTTCACAAAAGCAGAACCGTAATGTCCACTGATCCGCTACACACTCCTCTCTATTCATGATTATTCATGCATCAAGTTCTTGCCATATATAAACTATCACTTTCACCAGTTACTTTTGCCACAAGACAGCTTTTGCTTAAATGGGCTGGAAGTCTGCTAGTTCAGAAGTAACTTTTTCATACTTTTTACACTTTAACTTGTCTACTTAATATTTTATCATTCTTATCTTTATTATTATTATTTTTTATATTTATATTTCATTTGCTCTTCTTGTCCTGATGAAGCCCCTTATAAAAGTGGACAAAACATTGACCATAGTTTATAAGATAACACGGTCCCAACCCGAAACCAAAAATATTTATAATGACTCCGGCCGTGAAAGCCTCTGACAATATATAAATTTTAGAATTTCTTTTTCTTCGAAGAAGTGTTGTTTGTCCATTGAAGTGTCGATTAGTCTGTTAATGTAACTGTTAAATACTGCCATTTTGTGTTGGATATGGTGGGATGATGTTTTGTGTAGTGTGTGATCTGTTTCTGTTTCTTTTTCGTTAGCAGCTGAACCGAGCAGACATGCTTAGCAGAGCTCCGAGCTTCACTGTTACAACTAAGTTTTTATATACGAATTTTATCTCTTTTGATTTGGCATATTGGAAATTCCCTTCTGTGTGGTTTGCGCAAAGGCAAACTACAGAATGAGCAGTGGTACAAAGGTCGACACGTGTTATGACATCAAATCATGCAGATACCCAACGATTGTACATCTATAGAATACAATCACATGCAATATCGACTATGCATTGTAAAACCTATACAAAGATTGAGAAAAGTAAGACTACTAAATGTGCCCAATTAAACTTAGGGAAAGGTAAGGAGGCAACTAGCAGTTTTGTAAAACTATTTGTACAAAAAAATTCTACATCAGGTTTATACAGGAACCGCACCTGTATAACCCTAAAATAATGGGTTTTGGGGTCACCATTTTACAAGCAAACAGCCAGCAGCCGCGTAGTGTTATAATAATAAACAATGGGGTATGCTTGGGGATAATGTTAAACGACTTATCCAATGATTTTGCAACAGAGGTCGAAATAAAAACTGGAGCTAACACTTTTTATGTTATAAGTACATACCTTCCCTAGATCGATTCACGGTGGAGTAATAATTTTTGAAATAAAAAAAATATTAAGAAATATACGCCAAATTATTTATTTTCAATTCTAAATAAGATTTCATATTCATCACAAATTTTATTTCCCTATGGAAAATAATATACAATCATTTATTTCTTATTAAATTTATTGCAAGATTAAGTGTCATACTTTACTTTAATAATAGATTGTATGCTACAGGTGCATAGCACAAGTCCATAATGTTGACGTGAAAGTCATCAAAACATCGAGGTTATGCTTAAAATAGCCGTTTAACATTGGATATTGTTGGTAAATGCTTTATTATTCTCAAATATTTCAAGGTTTCCAAGCCGGGGATCTGTTCTAGTCTTGTTAAACATGTCTTCTTTTCCATAGTCCGCTGTAGATAGAATTTCTTAGGGCAAATCGTTCTTAGATATGGCTCGGATTGTTTTGAGGACTCTTACTCGGTGCTCTGAGATATCTGTAGTTAAGTTGTTTACAACTTTATCACTTCAGATATGATTGTCTGAAGCATTATAAACTGTTGGAAGAAATAGTAAGGAAATAGATGGCAGATCCTATTACCTTCTCATACAACTTCATTACTTCGAGGTACACTTGATGTGAATAAACCTTACAGCTACACCAAGTTGGAACCCTATAGCATGACAGATTAGTTCCATTGGGGTGGTTATCCACAGATAGCAGTTAAGGAGGAGTGATCTATTCTGTTTCTGAATTTGTCAAGGAATTTATAAAAATCGGCTGTATTAAACAATTTCCCTTAAGACGAGGCTCGGATACCAAGCAGTTGATTCAATTAGCTACAAAAGTACTGTAATTTCATTATATACATTTTTTTTTATAAAAAAGTAACTAATGATAATTTCAATTCGTTAAATTAGGATATTTTGTTGAAAGGAAAGTTAACTTCGATAGATTACTGTTCAAAATGTCTAACAATGAGTTTGTTCTAATTTGAACTTTCTTTTGCTTGTGCCTCTCATTTGTGAGAGGCCGGACTAAATACGTTTTTTATTAAAATGACTTTTTAGTGATGACTTACAACTTTACCTAGTATAAAAGTAACAAAACAAATCGACATTTCTACTATACAATTATATCTTTAATGATATCTTTCATTTATTTAACTTAATATATTCAGCCCCAACCCAACTCAAACTCTCCCTTGGGGTAATAGCCAAGTTAGCTGAGGCGTACAGTTTTTAAGTTTATATCTTTCATGTAAAATTGTAGCAGCGTGAAAACCTATAAACAAAAAAATTAGTAACCCAAATGAAGAATTTGTTCAAAAAAGTGGGCGAAACCAAAAAATAATAGGGAGAAATTTTAATGCCAAATTTCCATTATGGAGCAGTCCGATAAAGAACCACAGGGAGTCGTAAATCAACTGATTTATTAACAGAATGGGATTTGAGCGTGTTAAAAACAATGATTCACCTACGTTCAATGGGCATAGGACAGCAGTTTCATCTATGTGACTGCAGTCTCACATGAGATGTTGGAGGACATTTGTAATTGGGAATTAGGGTCGGATGAGGTCACTCTCTTTGATCACAAGCTAATAACATGGGATGTTGTGGTCGAGGAACGCATAAACAAACAAATAACTATCCGTGGTTCTGTAACAAAAAAGCAAATTGACAGTGATTTAAAAAAGTTCAGTGAAAGTATCCCTGCGCTCGAGAACGAATTAGTAAACTGCCGAGAGGTCACCCAAATAGAAACACTCGTGCAAAAACTAAACGACATTGTGGTAGACGCATCAGCGCACTTCTTGCCGCCGAAGAAAATGTTTAAAGACAGAGAACCTTGGTGGACTCGGGAGTTATCCACTAAGAGGGTGGAGACTCGTAACTTAAGGCGCCACAATCAACGTGCAGCGAGAGAATTAAGAGAATAGAGAAAGATGGAGTATAATCAATGTAACCGAGAATACAAAATGCAGATAGAAGAAACGCAAACGAGGAAATTTAAAGAATTCTGTACGCACAACTCGTTGGGAGACGGGGTAAACCGTAATAAAGGGCAAACTACAAAAGATTTCGCTCGGCAACGTAAAAAAAGATAATGAGGAATATACGGAGCAATTTAAAACGAATATTTGTTGAAGAGGCTTTTCCCATCGAACTATCCAGAGGAAGATGAAGGGTTGCACGACATGATACATCAAGGAGCAAAAGGGCCAGGTGCCACTAAGGCAATTCTCAATCACGAGGTCGTAAGGGGTTTAACATTTGTTTGAAGAAAGGTGTATTTCCACATTGCTGGAAAGTCAAAAACGTGAAGTTTATCCGTAAACCTAAAAAGACGGATGCGTTAAACCCGGGCAGCTATCGTCCAACTGGCTTGCTACCAGTATTGGGAAAATTTTTGGATAGAGTCATGGCCACGCGTATTAAGCACGCTTTGCGAAACGGGGACGGTTTTAATAAGTGACAATTTGAATTAGCCAAAGGTAAATAATTATTGACGCGTCAGATTTCGTAGTAGAAGGAATCCAGCAGGCGAGGAAAGCAAAGGAGTACTGCGTTGTCGTGGCTTTGGACATTTCAGGAGTGTTTGATGTTCCCTAATGGCCATCTATTATTTAAGAATTGAAACGCAGGGATTGTCTGTAAAACCTGATATCATTGGTCAAGAGTTCTTTCTGGAAGCGGTTGGCACAGGTCGAAATTCTGGGGGAAATTGTATCGCAAGTAGTGAGAAGGAAATGCGCGCAAGGACCATGCTTTGGTTCCACATTCTGGAAGTTGTTATATAAAAGCATTTTAGGGTCAAATTGCACCATTGTTGAATTTGTGGATTATACACTTTTTATTATCAGGTCGAGATTGTTAATGGAGGTGCGTTGAGGCAATGAGCAGGTTGCACAAATGGTCACAGGTAGGGATAGACTCAGGCTTTCGGGTCGGCCGGCCCGGGCCCGGCCAAACGATTCGGGCCGACCCGAATTTTCGGGCTGAAAAACGCACGAGTAGATACTCCACTGCCCTTTCACGTCTATATCACATTGTGTAAGTAAACCTTCTCAATTATATTTTCACGTAGTGTCTTCATGAACCCATTAATAACACTGGACAACAAAATTTTAGTTTTTGTCTATTACAAGAACTGTAACAGTTGAAGCTTACAGTAATTTTTGGCGCTGATTTCAAATATGTTAGTGGGGGTTTACTATCGGGCATAGTTTTTTTGTAATTTCAATTTAAAGAAAACCTTTGTTATACACACATGCAATATTATTACATTCCTACAATCTGCTTCGCTTGGATTTTCTGGCGTTACTCTGCTGCAGGTAAATCGGTCTTAAGATTCCAGCAAAAAACAGCTAGCATTCTGGGGCTCTACTTTTCTTGGTAATGTGCTTCCATGGTGAATATTTCCTGACGGAAGCGTTCACCATGTTCGTCACTCATAGCTCCAAGATTGTTTGGAAAAAAGTCCAGATGTGAATCTAAGAAATGGATCTTTAGTGTCATGTTACAGCCAAGTGTTTTATAGTTTTCCAGAAGCTCGGTTATCAGTTCTTTGTAGTTATCTGCCTTGTAATTTCCAAAGAAGTTATTAACAACATTTTAAAAAGATTTCCAAGCAGCAAGTTCACAGTCATTCCACTGCCTTCGAATCCAATATCATTCATTAGTTTTCTTATATCCGGACCAACAAATTTACCTTCTTTTATTTTCGCATCACTTAATTTGGGGAACTTCTTTTTTAGGAACTAAAATCCACTTCCCTCCCGATCCATTGCTTTAACAAATTTTTTCATAAGACCTAGCTTAATGTGTAGGGGGGAAAGTAAACCTTTTCAGGTTATACTAGTGCTGGACTCACAACGTTCTTCTCTCTCCAACAGTCAATGTTTCTCTTTTTGGCCACTGTTTCTTAAGGTAATGATTCTTTCTATCTCTGCTGTTCCACTAGCACAAAAAGCAACAAAATTTTGTATAACCAAGTTGTAAACCAAGTAACAGTGTTATAACTTTAAGATCTCCACAAACATGCCATGAATGTTTCTTGTACTGAATCATATCCAACACAAGTTTTATACTTTCGTGTCTCCTTCGTGTTAGCTGCATGAACCAAAGGGATCGACGGGTATTTATCCCCAACATGAAGAAGAACCGCTTTCAAACTACGTTTTAAAGAGTATATAAAAAGACGCCATTCATCAGGATTGTGGGTATGTCAAAAAGATTCCAGTAAAGATTCCACATCATTGCAGTAAACTAAGTGCGCACACTGTGAGAAAAAACATTTGAAGTCACACTGCCTGTCACGGAAATCACTTATTTTTGTGTTGTGCTGTAAAAGATTCCATCCCTCCAGTCGTGATGCTAGTATTTCAGCTCGATTCTTGGATAAATGTAGATCACGAACGAGATCATTTAGTTCAGATTGATTTATTAAGAGCGGTTCAGTATTTGTATTTTCTAAAAAGTCTGGGTCCCTCCTTTCTTCATCATCCGATAAATCTGTACAACCTTCAACAACATCGTCGTCTAACTCCCATGTTCTTGGTGCTACCGGAATTGGAAGCTGTGGACTGTGAAGCAATGGTCTTAAAGCAGAGAATATTAGGATATTTAACAGTGTGTCTAGTCTTAGCTGTTGTCCCTGATATTTTCGTTAAACAAAAATAACAGTCTGTGGAGTGATCCTTAGGTTCTTTCCAAACCATCAGAACTGCAAATGTCATATGATGGGATTCATTCAACCAACCAGTTAACAACGTTACACACGAATTACAACAATTATGAGGGCTCAAGACTTATCCTGATCACCCAATTTACATCCAAAATATAATTCATACAATTTTTTTTATCAATGGAGTTATATTTCTCCTCTGAGACTTTAGTGTTATCTCACCACAAATATAGCAGAAACAGTCTGGGTGGTTAATGCAACTACGTGGCATTTTTATTGAAAATTTCAATTTTATACACTCACAAACACTTAACACAGATCATTTAAACAGTACAATACGGAAAATTAAATCACAAACTGATAGGAAAAGAATCGGTACCCGACGAATGAGCTGCAATACCCGAGAGCTCACATTAGGCTAACTGGAGATATTTGTTAGTTGCGCTGTTTGATTTATTTCAATATAGACTAAGTCATCTAAGTCGTAAAAACTGGACAAAACTAAACACGCATAAAGTACGCACACTTCAGTGTGATTAATCACGCAGGACATAATTGTTAGTTATGTAATTTGGATGAATCATAGTAGTATGTGATTTGTAAATGATTTCATTAATGTGTTGAAATAATAAAATTATACTATTATTTATCCTGGACATTAAAAACAAAAATAAAATGTTTAGTTTGAATAGCAAGATACATATTGAAAAAAAATCAACTTATTATTATTAAACCAGCATAGTTAATGCCTATGTTACGTTTGCGGGAAAATGTATAATAATGCCATTATCGAACTCATGCCATAAAAAAAGGATAAAGTATATAAAATTTTATTGGTATATAAAAGGATCTATGTATACTGATTTATACCTTTTGGTAATCATTTTTTAAAAAAATTTTCAACCTTAAACAATTACTTCATTTTACTTCTATTCCATCAGATAATATGTATTTCTAAAGAATAAGGTATCCTCTACATACCACAATTTGAAAATCCAACTTTGTTTAAGCAAACATTCGATATATTATTTGACTTTCAGGTTCCCTAAGTTCTAATAACATCAGGTACCAATTTTCAATCGCTTGAGACATTAACCGATGAAGTACCGTTTATACTATGACCTATAAACAATTTATTTAAATTCTAGCATTCAGTAATTCACCAAAAGTGTTAAATTTTGAACTTTGGCACAATTTGTCAGTCGGTCAAATAAAAATTTAAAAGAACTAGAACAAAGACAGTCAAATTATAGATCAAAGTTCAATTCCAAAAGTTTCAGTTTCTCAAAGTAAAAAAAGGTTATAAAAATCCGTCTGTAACAATTTCATAAACATTGAAAATTGCTAAACATTTTGTACTTTTGTTACATATTTCTAGGATTTTTCAAAGAATCAAAAATTAAATGATATACTACGGTATGTTCCTCAAGTATCTTAATTGTAACTCAAAATCATTATACTCTTAAATCAAACAAAAGAGTGATTGTTACTTGTTGAACACAACTGAAAAAAATATCTTATTTATTGAGTGAAAGTCAGTTTTCATTTCGGGTCGGGCCTCGGGCCGGGCCGGTCACTTTTCTGCTTCGAGCCGGGCCGGGCTTATTGAGTCCATCCCTAGTCACAGGAGATCAAGTTGAAATTCAACACATCGAAATCGGAGTCGTTTTTATTTCGGAACGAAACCGGAACAGCGTCCCCATAGGCTGGAGGTAGGTGGGGAGATGATCCTGTTCAATGAAGTCATCACATACTTCGACGTCAAGTTAAATAAAATTGAATTGGAAGGCGCATGTGCAGTTTGTCAAAAGCAAGGGCAGCAAGATATCAAACAGTATGATGACGGCAGCAAAGATAAACTAGCGATTCATAGGCGAATCCTTAAGGAGGTTTACGCAGTAGCAATCGAATCGGGATGTTGGATGCGGAATCTGGTTGGGCGGAGAGCTGCAAGGTCAAAAGTCTGACAATTGACGAGTGTTCAGCGTATAACAGCGATCAAGGTGGCGAGGGCGTACAGGACCAAATCCACGGAGGCGGCTTTGGTGATTGGTAGATTCTTCCAGTCGAATTCGTTCAGGGAAATTAGAGATTTGTAAATATAGGGACAGGGCGGGTTGTCGTCGAAGTTTTTGGTCTTGGAACTAGGGAGGTTGAGAGGAAAATCGTTATTTATGAATTAGGGCATTCGGCCGATGTCAAGGGGGTCGAGTTTGTGGAAGTCGATGCAATTGTGGTAGGGGTCGGGATTTATACGAATGGCTCGCGAATAGATCATGGGTAGGCAGGAGCGGAGTTTGTTGTGTATAAGAAAGAGAGAGAAGTATTTCGATTCCAAACTAAACTTGGGGATGGTAGTACAATCCTTCAGTGCAAGTTGGTAGCTATAAGAGAAGCAAGCTATAGAATATGTCGTCGAGCACTTGGCCACAAGTGGGTACTCTATCATTAGCAATGGCAAATCGGCCCTGACTCCTCTAGCAAATATGAACACCTGAAGATTAGCACACACGGCATTTGGGTTTCAGGATTTGAAGTTCTACTGGGTTAGGTCGCATGATGGCAATTGAGGAAATGACAAGGCAGATGAGCTGGGCCAGGAAGCCTACAACAACGGAATTTCTTACATGGTATTCATCGATACCGAGGTTGCTAATTAAGAAAAATCTGCAAGTCAATCCAAAAGTGAGAAGACATGTGAAACAACATTGCCACAGGCAGGTTGACATACAAATTTTTATCGAACACAGAAGCTAAAGATAAGATTTAGGTGAAGTTCGATTATAAGATGATGTAGATAGTAACACAGAGCACAGGACTCTGAAAACTTTCCTGCAAAGATTCGGATTGAGCGAGAACGACCACTGTGAATGCGGCAAGGGAGAAGAAGACGTCAACATATGCTGTTTAGCTGCCCAATCAAGATGGTTAACAGGGGATTGGCAGGCAGGAAGCTAGTTGTCGAAGGGCTAGATGGCCCAATAACTTGTAAGAAGTCCAGGAAGTGACTAACCAGAAGGCGTTCTGGGTAGCCTTGCAAGAGATAGTGGGAAAGGCCGCAAGACTGGACGCCAAAAACTGAATGTAAACCGATGAGTTGCTTGAAATTTGAAGTATGAGTTAGTTTAAACTTAACAAATTTATTTTGTTGCACAATAAAACTTAATTTACAAAACACCAAAAAAATACAAAAATAAAAAAGAAAAACAAAACACCTAAACATCTAAATATGCACGATGAATTTCACACTTAATCAATGATTGTCTTATCTAAAATGCACAGAATAAGCATCGAGTAATAAATCAGAAGTTTAAACCGGGCTAATTAATAACAAAACTAAATCAGATATCCTAATTAATTTAAGCCAACAAAATACACCAACTGAATTAAGAAATTAAATTAGAGTAAAACCGTACATGGCTCAGGACTTAAAAGTGATAGTGATTGTAATCCCCCAGGACATTTAGTGCATATCCACCAGAACTGTAACAGCATACCAGCTCCCCTTAGCAGTAAGAGATAATTAAATGTAGGTAGACAACCAGATCTTCGGATCTTGAAAAAATTTATACTCGAGATATTCATAAATATTGTGGAGACTACTAGCATAAGCACTGAATTGTATTAATAAGTAAATTTTGCAGTTAATTTTGAACAAATACGTTTTAGTGTGATGGTGCTAGCCGACATAATAGTTTGAAAAGGAATTTTGATAGAATTGATGTAGGTGAATTAATGAATGAAACTACAGGTCTAATTGGGATGTTGCTTTTGTGGAGTTTTCGTAGTCAATATATAGTCTTGGATTGCTTGGGATTACTGATTTTGGGGTGTCATTTTTAATCAGAAAAATTTTTTTGTGGTTATTTTGATTTTGTTCAGAGGGTTTCTGTTTAGTTTATTAGAAGAGGTATTGGTTAGAAATGTTTCGACTTGTGTATGTAATCTTCTTTATTTAGGATTACTAGGTAATTACTTTTGTGGGCTTTTATTGATATGATTAGATTGATATTTGAAATTTTTTGGCAAATTTTTTTTTATTATATTTAGATCTTTGCGAGATTTCTATTTTTGGTGTTTTTGGCTTTCTTGGTATAATATGCAACATATTTCGTTGTGCAAGGTGTTTTTTGTTTTATAGTTGACTTCTACTTGTTCGAGGGCAGCGTCTACTTCGACGAGTAAAGTTTGAGGTTGTTATGTGTGAGGGGTTGAATAATGAACAAAACAACTCCATCAAGTGCCTAGACCTCAAAATCACAAAAAGCAAAAACATGTTTAAATTCAGCATCTACAGAAAGGCAACAGAAACAGATCACACCGTACACCAAACATCATCCCACCATATCCCACACAAAATGGCAGCATTCAACAGTTACATAAACAAACTAATCAACACCCTAATGGACAAACAACACTTCGAAGAAAAAGAAATTCTAAAATTTGTGACATTCATTAGAAATACTTATAATCACACTTTATTTTAATTGTTCCTGTATTACGAAATTCTACCAATAGGATCAGATTATTCCATTTAAGAAATATAATTATTAAGTTACTATAACTTTGATCTAAGGTAAAAATATTTGTGTTATATATGATCCATATTCAAAGATTGTCAAATTCATGTCAGTTTTTAAAGGTTAAAGATGATGTCATCATTGTAATTAATAAAGTCGTACTCAAGTTGTTTTGAATATTAATGTATTATGCAAGCACGAGATGATCTTATCATTTAAGCGCAAAGATAGGTCATATACACTTTTGTGCTGACTCAAATAAATGAAAAATCCCTGTTTCTTATTCTAGGTCCACGATACGTAAATTTAAGTAGATACATAGGCAAGATAGGAAAAACAACACAAGGTATGTTCATTTTATATGCTTAATTCATTCGTCCAAAGTTTGTTTAGGATGTCCCGAATGATTTTAGGAAGGGTAGATCCATTTTTCATAGAGCAGTTCGTACATAACCTCCAAACCATCAACACGCCACTTTGATAGGTCAATTATCTTTGACTAGAGGCTATCGAACAAGGTTGAGCAGTAGCCTAATTATGTTCAGATAATACCCTACAAAGTGAACCAGTTTCAATTTTAGTGGCACATTGGTTTCCATATCGACAACCTTGTGTTGAAAATAACCATGTTGTGGAGAACGAAGAGAGCAGCATCTTATGGTATCCGATGGAACAAAAGTCAATTACCCATCAGGTACTAATAAAATAAACTTCTGGAACTATACCAGAAAGGTTTGTAATTAAATAAACAACTAACATTTAATGCATGAACCGACAGAACGTATCTATAGTACATCTGTGTTTAGATTAAGCGTTTAGTTAAGTAGATTTGCGATATATATATATATATATATATATATATATATATATATATATATATATAGTATAATGTTTGAGGGAGCTACCAAGGGTTCTAAGGGTTGTTTAGTACAAGGTAGTGTATGCCAAGTAAAATAATCCATATATTTGATCACATAACTTAAAAATGTATGTTTGCCGTACTTTACATATGCTAAAGTACAATTCAAAATGGTAGTTGAAATATAAGTGCCAAAAGGTAAATTAAAATGACTAAATGACGTAGTAAGATGCTCAGTACTCAAGGGTTTATACCGAGTTTGAATTTATAGGCCATTAAAAGTACATTTGCCGTCCAAAAACCGGATGCGTCTATGGATGTTCACTATCAACCACGCATCCAGGTTCAAGTGTGATTTATTTTGGCTTTTTATTTTAAATAGAATCAACTTTTGGACAAAATTTGTAAGCTCAAAATTATTAGTTATAACAACGTCAAATGTGATTGAAGGACTGTAAATATTTAGGACCAATACTAGAATTTTTTGTGAATTATGAAAGTGTAAAAAGACATGAATTATGGTATGTGCGACACAAACGTAGTGTTTGAATATTATTGGACGATTTTAGTTATGTACTTTATGATTTAGTAGGCAAGAAATGTTATAATGGTCGCCTTGGAAAGAAAACAAAGGGAGATTTTTTCGAAATTTATTGGTATAAAGACGTGTTTTCATAGAACTGCGCTAATTTGTGTACGATTTAAAAGAGATTATTTTGAAATTTTTTTGTAAAAAGACGTGTTTTTATAGAACTGCGCTAATTTGTGTACGATTTAAAGGGAGATTATTTTCGAAATTTATTTGTAAAAAGACGTGTTTTCATAGAACTGCGCTAATTTGTGTACGATTTAAAGAGAGATTATTTCGAAATTTATTTGTAAAAAGACGTGTTTTTATTGAACTGCGCCAATTTGTGTAACGATTTTTAAAAGTTAATAAACGTGTTTGATTTTGAATAGTTTTTGATTGAATAAAGAAGGGTAAAGAGCAGCAGCGAAAGATAAATAAGCAACGACGACGATAATAAAAAGTGTAAAGATTGGTAATAGTGCGACGGCGAAGCAACGAATACTTGAATAGATTTGGGACGATATTGGGAAAGGCGGAAGGAAAATCGAGTGGTTATACATAGGAACGAAGTTGGAATTGGATAGAGATTAAAAGGCGGAAGGACATAGAGTGGTTATATAAGCGGCGGCGAAGCGACGAATATTTAAATAGATTTGGGATTGATTTGGATAGCGATTTAAAGGCAGAAGGACATAGGGTGGTTATTTAAAGGAACGAAGATCGATTTGGATAGAGATTTATAGGTAGCAGGACAATCGAGTGGATATACAAAGGAACGAAGATTGATTTGGATAAAGATTTATAGCGGGGCATCGAGTAATTTGAAACAGGACGGCGATTAGACTTGGATTGAATACGGAAAAGCGGACGGATTAATTGAGAACACGAGGAGCGAAATTAGGAGAGCAACAATTGGTAGTGGAGGATTCAAAGCAGAAATTAGGACAGAAGAATTAGCGCAGGGGAAGTAACATAAACGGGTATTCCAAATTCTAAATTAGGGTTAATTATTTCAGATATTGGGGAGCATCTAAAATTTAAGAACGACACCTAGAGGCGATACGAAAATTCTATCAGATAGTACAACCGTGTAAAGACGCATACGGCGACGAGGATCTTGAGCCAGCAGTTAGAGAGGCCAAGAACGAAGTATAATCCAGGTGAGTGCTGAAATATCTTAAAACGTCAAAAAAAGTCATAAATTTGTGGTAGTAATTTAATTTGGCACAAGGCAACGTTGATCGTAATAAAAATTTGGCATATACAAAAGTAGATTAAAAATTTAGTACTAAAACAAAAGAGTGTGCAGTTTGGTTGGGCATTGCACATCTACTTATAACGGAACTCACTATAAGTAGGTGAACACCCTGAGAATTAAGAGCTTAAATAGTCGAGGCATTGTAATAAACAGTTTAATTAAAGAACCAACCAAACGTTGCAAGTACGGGCGTGCATTAGGTGTGCACATTCCATAAAAGGCGCGACAAAAAAAGTGTAAAATAAAATAAATAAAAATTAAAGAAAGAAAGGCGGGTAGAGAGAGTAGATCAGTAAAATATATATATATAAGATAAGTTTGTTTACTGGTAAGCAGAAAAGTTATACTTTAATAGTAATGATTCAATTATTGAATTTTATTTATTTATTTAATATAAACCAATGGGTACAAGACCCAATTACAGGGTAGTAATTAACTTCATCATACAAGTTGATAATACTTATTTCTACATTAACTTAAATAATAAATTCTGCAAATTGCTGTATAGAATATTAAAAATATCACAGTCATTGTGTATTCCATTATATAAATTACACATTACATTCAATGGAATATTATTGCAAATATTAGTTCAAGCACAATTAGTACAAAAAGTTAGGTTATTCTTTGTATAATAAGATGGCACATTAAAACTTATTAAAGATAATGATTGTGCATCATCAGCCCCGTTATTCAACAATTTAAGCAAATACGAAGTATAGGCTGTATTTCTTCTAATTTCTAAGAAATGTAAATTATATAGCACCCTTAAATCAACTTTTGGAGTATTAAACTCATATTGCCCAGTCTCTTTGTAGTGTAAATACCTTAAGAATTTGTTTTGTATTCTTTCAATATTGTATTTGTGACATTCATATTGAGGACTCCACACAACTCTAATATACTCCTAACAAAAGTTATAAACAGAAATCTGATACATTTAATACTATTGAAGTTACGCACCAAGAAACCGTACATTCTAGAAGCACTGTTTGATATTTCAGCAATATGAGCATTGAATGTCAAGCGGCTATCGAATACAACCCCTAAATCCTTTATCTCCGATAAATGATGTATTATCACTCTACCAATGTTATATTCATATTTTAGTGAATTATTTTCTTGCAAATGAAACTACGTTACATTTAGTTATATTAAGTACAGTCTGTGATCTTTGCTCCACTCACTGATACTATTTAAATCAGCTCGTAACCTCTCACAATCTAGAATATCTTTAATTGATGCATATAACTTTAAGTCATCGGCAAACAGTAATATAAAAGAGAACTGTATTACAAAAGGTATGATGCAATGAAGGTATTGGATATGAATTTCCTAACAACCATCTGCTCACGATCATGCAGATAGGACTTCATAAACAATAATAAATTTTTATGAAATCCAAACTGATTATGTAATGTTTCTAATAACTTAGTATGATCAACACTATCAATAGCCTTCACAAAATCTGTGTAAATAACGTCTATTTGGCCAAGATTATCCAATGTCTCTATAATACATTGTGTCAAGTTTATTAAATTGCTCACTGTGGATCGCTTTTTGACAAAACCATGTTGATACACTGATAATCTTTGCGAAACTGAAGAATATATCTGCTGGAAAAGAATCGATTCAAATATTTTGGCTGGTCCACACAGAACTGCAATTGGTCGATAATTTTTTTATATCATTTCTGTCACCCTTTTTAAAAACCGGGCTAATTTTTACCAATTTCCAATAGTCGGGAAAAGTATTAATCGATAGACAAATTGTATAATAATTTAAGCGGATGCACAATTAAATCAATTAAGCCCTTCAATATATATGGTGGTACATTATCAGGACCAACAGTCCTATTTGATGTCAGCCGTTTAACGGCTTGTGTTATACGAGGGTCTTCAATAAGTCCTTAGAAATAAATAGAAAAAACATTTTTTGGTTAGATTTTTTTTTTATTTTTCAACATAATCTCCCTTCAGCTCTATACATTTGTCTAAGCGTTTTTCCAAATTTTTTTAAGCCGTCCTAAAAATAGAATTTCGGAAGCTCCTCAATATAGGCATTTGTTTGGATTATGACCTCCTGGTTAGACGTAAACTTTTGTTCGCTAAGCCATTTCTTCAAGTTGGGAAATAAGAAAAAGTCACTGGGGCCAAATCTGGCGAATACGGTGGATGTTGTAATAATTTTGGTCATCGCAACTGTGCAGGTTTGCACTCGTGTATTATTTTGATGAAAGAGGATCTTTTTCCATTTCAAATGAGGACCCTTTTCCTTGATTTCTTCACTCAGCCGGTCCAATAATGGCGCATAATACTGTCCTGTTATCATTTTTTTTCTTTTCCAAGTAATCAATGTAGATGATTCCACGTGTATTCCAAAATACCGTGACCATGTACTTGCCGACCGATTTCACTGTCTTCGCCTTCTTTGGAGCCCGTTCATCTTCAAAAATCCACTGTTTTGACTGTTCTTTTGTCTCTGGAGTGTAATGATGTATCCATGTTTCGTCGATGGCTATGTATCAACGCAGAAAATCCTCAGAATTGCGACGAAAAAGCGCCAAAACAGCCTCAGAATCGACCACACAATTGCATTTATCTTCCACTATGAGCAAACGCGGCACCCATCTTGCGGAAATTTTTCTGCAGTCAATTTTTCGTGCAAAATTGAAGCGACTGTGCCTTGCGATATGCCTGTGGCCTCAACTATTTCGCGCACTTTTATTCGTCGATCATTTAAAATCATATCTTAGTTTTTGTCAATGATTTCGGGGGTAGGCATTTCCACAGGGCGTCCGGAACGATGTTCATCTTTTGTGGATGTACGGTCACGTTTAAACTCATTCACCCAATTGTAGACAGTTGCAAACACATGAGCACATGTGCCATGAACTTCATCCAACTCAGTTTTGGTTTCTTTGGCCGTTAACCCTTTTAAATACAAGTGTTTAATCACTGCTCAAAACTCACTTTTATCCATTGTTATAATCACATGAAAACTTGAATCAACAACAAAAATGAAACTATGTAATGGACAGACAGAAACTCTAGCTGACTAGCTAGGTTTGCTGCTTACTGTGAAAAATTTATTTTCGGTACTACGAGCGCCATCTCTTGGATTTTCTAAGGACTTATTGAACGACCCTCGTATCATGAGTTTCAATGGGTATTAGATTTATTAATTCTAAATTAATTAAGGAAGCTAGTACATCAGAATCAAAGTAATCGTAAGTCTTACTGTATACAGATTCAAAATGTGAGACAAATGCGATAACAATATCACGACTATTTGAATACTCAATCCCGTTCAAGAACATCTTATTAGGAATACTGGTGGAGCCCCTTCTAATGTGTATGTAGCTCCAAAATAACTTGGAGTCGTTACTGATGTTACTTTGTATTTGTATTAAGTACTCTGCATGTACTCTTTCAATACTCATTTTAATCTGGTTTTTCAATTTCACAAATTCAGCCCTAATAGCAACATTATCCATCTTTAAAAGTTGGCGGAGTTTTTCTTTCCGTTTCAGATCTCTTATTATTTGGCTATTGAACCAGACAGGATACTTTGTAGACTTTCTACTTTTTGGAACACACATATCAAACATTTTATATAGTGTATTGTAAAAGCTTTCTACAGCATCATTCACATTGGTATATGATTCTAAAAAATCCCAATTAGTTCCTTCAAATAAACGGTACATTAAATAAAAGTCAGCTTTTATAAAGTTATACTTAACGCATGCATCTGTCAATAACTGTTTAATTTTCCTATTTTTTAGTGGAACCTCAACAAACAATACTGGATGATGTTAATCTTATTCTACAAAGCAAGATCCAAAAGGAATCACTTTACATTTAAGCTTGAAAATTGCCACATGTAATAAGCTGTTATTTGCACTAATTACACGATTATAGTGGGGTGTATCATGAAAACTCATAAAGTTGAGAAAAAGCTCTACATAATCATCACTAATAGTATTGTTAAGATAATATTCATTCAATCTTGCTATATTAAAATCACCAATAATTATAAAATTGTTTTCATATAAAAACTCCAAGTTTTCTAAGGAATTATAAAAATTTTCTCTAGATGATAAGTGCAATCAGATGAAATATACATGATTATGATATACAAAATTGCTACAACAGTTGTATTAATATTAACACATAATTGGAATCTTCATATTTAACATCAACGAGTCTACTACCATATTCATTTTTTATCGCGAGCAACACACCACCTCCACTTCTTTTTCGAACTTTTAATATATCTTTATTTCTACTTCTATACACGATCAAATCATTAGGAGCAATTTCACTATTTAACACAGAATTAGGTAGCCACGACTCAGTGATGACAATAGCATCATACTCACTAATTGTGGAACAAACAGAGTTGTAGAAATCATAAAGTTTAGTATTCAGACCTCTAGTATTCTGGTAGGTTAATCTGAGCTTACAATCAAATTCAGTTTCTGGTTTCAGGTTGGTTCCTGGTGCTAGCAAAAACAAATTTAAATGTAGTAATGGCTATTTACTTAAAACAGTATTTACATAATTTATTCGACACTTGACCAGATCAACATGCTTTAGACATATTGGACATTTTAAGTCAACTACTTCATGTTGAATATTGGTTTGCAACTCAGGCTCACATTTGGGTATAATACAGTTACCAACATTTAATGCTATTATTATTATTGCACTCTATAGTTTTATGATCACTGGCAGGACATTTACCACAAATTTGCTTATTTTTACACGACCTCGCCATGTGACCAAACTGAAAACATGTAAAACATCTTATAACATGAATATATTCGTATATAGAACATAAATTGTGTCCAACAGCCAATTTAATATTATGACCTATAGTTCTCGTAAAAGTTGCTGGATCTAATTAAATTATTGAGATAGAATTTTTTTATATTAGTAATAATTGATTTATAGAATGGATTATAAAATTATTGTTGAAAAACTCCTTAAGGTGGAATTAAAATATGAACTGCAAATTTGCAATACAAGTACTGATAATTTAAATGTATCAGAGTTAAGAAAGGCTCTCCGAGCAATAATAAATAAAGAAATCGACCATGATTTTGAATACTCGATTGAATCTAAGGATGACACTTTAGCGATTAAAGATCTTGATATTCGCAGTCCATTTTCAGGTAACAGAACAAACTACTTCAGATCGATTTTTCTGATGCTAAAAGCAGTATTATTGTCCTTAAGTTTTGCACATCAACAACCCCAATTCAAAGTTCTCGTAGAATGGAATGGAAGTCACGATATCATAATGACGGTTTATAAGAACGACTCAATCCAGAAAACCCCATCTACACGAAATTTATGCCAATGAAGGCAGACGCTTAACAAACTAAGTCGGGTCACAAGCCCTGTTTATGAAACAACTTGGACGGCCTTGATATATTTGAGAACCATAACTTATTTACTTACAATTCCTAATGATAAAATGCTATTTTAAACAATTACCTTGATGTTCACAACATGATTTCAAAAACCTGAAGTATTTAATTTTGTTATTACGACAAAGTATGGAAATTAACCTTGTGATAGAAATAATAGGAAATAACGCATCATTTATTGTTTTCCATATGAAACTAAAAATTTATTATGATTTGGAAAACTTACTTTAGGATTGCAAATAAGTAATTGGGTTTCTCAATAAAAACCCATTAGAACTAATCGCTTTTTAATGAGTTTTCTCGTTAAAAACCGTTAGCACTAATCACCTTTTAATTGGGAACTCATTAACACTAATCGTTTTTTAATGGGAAAACTCATTAACGATGTTATCATTTTTCCGTACGTCACATATGTCATTACCGCCACCGCCATTTAACCTTATTAGCAAATATTCGCACATCTAGTAGCAGTATTAAATAACATTGTCATCTTAAATCTGCACAAAAGATTTCTTCAACTAAGCATTTTTAGCTCTAGGCATGGATCTTACTCTAGGCACACTGATCTGGACTGTCACCACCGACCACCACCACCACCACACATGCAAAAAAATATTCACACATCTGGTAACAGTATTAAATAACATGGTCATCTTAAATTTGTACAATAGTTTTCTTCAAATAAACATTTTTAGCTTCCGGGGCAAGAATCGTGCTCTCAGCACACACTGGTCTGGACCGTCGGGCCCCGGCATCCTTGTGCAGGACCACCGAATCTGCAAATTCTCCCACTAATTTATGACGATATTTACATAAATCTACTAGATTAATTAATTAGAGACACAGTTATGAGATAATTTACCCTATAAGGCGCTTTCATCCTATTCTGATGGAGATAAATTCACTCTAAAATAACTAGAACTTATTTACATAGTGGGAGATGCTCTAATTTATGGCGATATTTACATAAATCTACAAACCCCATGTGTAAACCCAATATTTATTAATAAAACTAAAAAGATGTGTATCCATTTATTTGCAAATAGGTTTTAAACATGATTACCTTATTTTTGGTACAATTCAAATAATTTTTATCTGCATGAAGTTGGCAGTGATGGGAAATACTACTATACTTGTTTAACATCTTGATGCAAGGAACAATGTAATCTTCTAGATTTTGCACATCGTTTTCAGGTAGGTACTGACAAATCAGTTTTTGCTTCTGTAGACCTTTTACGAATATCGTGGCCTTGACGGGTACCAGTTCTTGTAAAAATAGACTTAAAAATTGTGTTGAAAATCCATTTGTTGAGGGCATATCCCAGTGTAGTCCATTCAAATTTTTAGTGACCCACTCGTTCTGCTTCTGAAAGTCTTTGCTCAACTGTGCAGCAGTCAAAGGCATATCGAAAATCTCGTGTCACAAGTCGCAATTTTCTAGATTGAGTATAGCGATTTCTTTCACAAACAATCACTCTCAAACTGGAAACCTATGATATCTATAATGTATGATGAAACCATGTTCATTTGTTAGAGATTATTTTGCAAATGTCCAGAAAATGTTGAACACGCCCCCTATATTATAGAATCTCTACTTTGCCAAGTTAGTTTTTAAAGCCGTACCATTGGATTAGAAATTCGCGACCTGTATTCCTCTCAGGCTACATAGGCAACGTTCTTTGTGGTAAAACTTGCATGGAATGATTAGGACCTCCCATTAAATTCAAAGTAAACCTTGTTTTCTAATTAGACTCTAATCATGGAGACTGAATAAACTTAAAAAGTCTTACCTAATTTGTATCGAATTCTGCAGATGTTGAAACTGATATTTGAAGTAGAAACTTCGTCTATTTATATAAATCTTAATTACATAAACAGATCCTTTCAAATCAACATAAAACCTGACCCTCAACTTTGATACCCTTTTACAGAACGCTCTGGTTTCATATTGTTTATGGAAAATTCTCAAAAATATCTTATTAACCCTAAAGTATTTAGTAAAACTGTTACATCAAATCACTATTATTAAATAACTTTAACTAGAAGTATTGGCGAGCTAAACGTCGCTAAAATACATTAACTATTGTTGTAGGGGATAAAAACGATGGGGTACTTGGACGATTGACATACATTCACCCACGGTGTATAACAAATTTCAGACGCACCCTCTATATTGCAAAAGTAGTCTTTGAGAAGGATAATTACGAGACCTTCGGTATTCTTCGTATTTAGATCTACTACAGACGTAAACAAATTTCAAAAGTCTAGCAATCTTTAAACCAAAAAAGCGTTCCATATTTAAAATTAAAATTAATTTAAATCTTTGGTGTAAAAGTGCTAGGATAATTATATCACATTTGACTTTCCAATTTTTCATTAACGCTTCAACAGGATGGAATTTGTAAAAAATTAAAAGTGACGTGTTTTATAAAACAGAAAATTGACCTTCCCAAATTATATTAAAACAGATTATATTAAGAATTATATTTACAGTATTTTTAACACATGGTAATTCATGAAGAAATATCACGCAAGAAATGATTTTTAATTATGACAATCTCCATAAATAAGAAAAACAATAAACACATCTTTTAGCAATCTTTTCTACATAATTAGAAGATAACACAATTCATAACTGGAAATTTGTTAACAGAAAAAAACAAACTCCTTTCATATAATTATTTCTACATTACTCGCTAGAAATGCGTTTTGGGAAATTTTCGCATTAACAATAATATTTTTACGGAGAAATGGATTTTGAATTGGAATGTTAAATGCAAGGCTTATATATAATACAATAGGATATTATGCAGACCTGAAACCTCAAATTTCAGCAAGACTTAAAAACGATTGCTTTTACCATTTAAATTTATAGGATTACAGTATCGCGAATATTTTAAAATGTCTTGGAGAATATCAGTGTGGTAAGAAATGTCAAGTTTATTTTTGTTTGTATAATTTAATATGAATTATATTGCTCATTATGACGTTGTAAATGGAGAGCGTAATTTATTTACATGTATGTTTGTTCACACAAGACCCCACAGTAATACAATTTGAAATACGCACATTAAAATGAGTCGTGAAAAATGTTGTTTAGGGAATGACATAATAAAAGAACACACATTCTAAAACAATACATATTTGAAACAATTTATGTTACAAGTGCAATTATGTTTCTTTAGCTAAGTAAAATTTATCAAGGTGTTATTTATTTTCAGCTGTTTAATGTAAATGACATACAAATTACATTCATCATTAATGTATTGAACAATGACCCTCTTATTTATTTACAAAACAGAAATGTGTTATATATAGACGTGTTTTGATTTGAATTGTGTATGTTAATTATTCATTAAAGAAAATCATTCATTCAATTAAAAAATACATTTATGTCCATGGGTGTGCAATGTTAGTAGCTCGATGTGGTGTATAATTGTATTCTTCCATAAATGACTATAGCGCTGATTCATAAATGAACAAACTATGAAAACTCGCACATATACGTATTTAAAGTAAATCTGTTGCGAGAATCCATCGTTTCGTTCATACCATAATATTTAACAAGCAACTAACGTCCTTTGTTGCGTTTTCGCAATACTTTTTCCACTAAATAAGTATCTGGAATATATATATATATATATATATATATATATATATATAGAGTTGGTTATATTTTTAATATAAAATTATTTAATGTAACAAAATGTTAGTTTTTATTAAAAAAAAAAGAATAATATTGTTAAAATTTTATTCATCAAATTTTAAAATGAATTTGAATACTTAACCCTGCACATTTTAAATAGTAGTAATGTACATGATAATCAAGTATCCATATGTCTTCACTTCCTAGATGCCGTAATTTGTACGACATCTATAAATTATAAAAACTTTGAAAAACAAAATTTTTAAAATGGCAGCATTATCCAGTAATATACAGGGCATACTATTTAAAACAGTGAAGTTGATGGCAACATTTGGTATAACAGGAAATGGCTCAATTTTACAAATAATTTAATCTAACATAAATAACTCAAACATACAACCAAAGTTCATGATCAAATTTTAACAAATTCGACTTTTTAAGGCTGAAAATTTCAATGAAAGAATAAAATACCCAAGCTAATATTTGTATGACTATAAAATATAATAGGATACTTACCAATTTTAGAGAAAGAAGGTTAAAAAATGTCTCCCTCAATTTTCTATAATTTTTCAAAAAACGTAATTTTAAAATTTTTTGAAATTTCGAGACTTAATAACTCTGGTGGGGGAAAATATACAAATCTTAATTTTTTACACAAGATGCACCTTTATGATAGTAAACTACTGTAACAGTTTCAATCTTGGTATTTGATCCTGAGACAAGTTATGAATTTTTAAAGTTTAACAAAAACTCTCATTTAAAGAAAGAACATGTATTTATTATAAACAAGAATCGAATGACCGAAGTTCACATATATAATGTTCTTAATTATATTCTTTACGATAAATGCCCATTTAGAACATACTTATTTCTTCTAAAAGATTTTGAAAGATAGTGTATGATCTTCCTGTCGCTGTTGTTAGTTCTAGCACCGTCAATTTTCTTAAAATGTTTGAAATTGGTATCCAAACTCGATCACTTGCAGACTTCTTGAAAAATGTGCGTGGTCCTGCAAGGTGAGAAAAGTGAACATAGACATCATTATGTTCTAGGCTGATTTGCTCGATTTGAGCTAACCACCACTGCCCATCAAATATACAGGCAATAGTGTTATTAACTTCGAGACTTAAAAGTACAGTTTTAGCAATGCAGTGATTCTTGTATTTGGCAGTTTCTGAAGTTGTATAGCACCTAATTGTGTTTTCCCCAACAGCATGGTATCTATGGAATTTTCTCGTTCCTTTGACCCGCAATGTATTTTCAAATCTTGGTCTAAGTTTTTCCTTGTGTGTAGTAATATCCTCCTCTTTAACAAGGAAATAAGTAATGCCTGTAATATGTTCCTTGCAAAAGGCAAACATCTGGTCTATATTTAGGATTTGGTTTAAAGTTGTCTTTTGTAAACTAGCTTTTGTCACTTCTCGTTTTGTTGTCCCCCCCACTCCTTCACAGAACATTTTTTCCGTGGCAAGAGGCAAAGAAATGCCACTCAGCTCCCAGACCAAAATCTTTCTTGTGAATGCAAATGTTTGAGAGATTATACCTATTTTTATACTGGCTTCCACCGTCATCTGAAAAGTAAAACAACTTTTCTACTTAAGGCAGTTTGTCCTTAATATAGTGGATTACTTTCGTTTGAAAGGCATGTACAACAGTCGTATTGTGCTCCAAATAGTTACTTAAAACACAAATCGAGTGACTTTTCACCTTACCATCTTCGTTCTTAAAATATATAACAAATGGATGCACTGTTGCTTGCTCATTTACCCAATGGTAACCTTGTATTTCATCCTGGATAATGTAGGTGAAATTTTCTGCAAAGTCTGCTAAAACTATACATTCTGATTAAACTAGGTTTTCTTTCTTATTCTTCAAAAACTGTCCTTCAATTTTAGAAATGTAATGGTGACTCTTCAGATTTTCTAACTTTTCAACTAGCGATTCAAAATATTCTTCTTGAGATTTAATAATAGTGACCATCTCTGATTTATCAGTCGTGACCCACTGCTTAAACTCAATATGATCTGGAAGATGCTCTTCCAAATCCCTAAATAGTTCTAGTACACTTTCTTTTCCAAGGCAACTTTCACACAAACCCATCATACAATCATAATTGTTTATGTCACAAATTAATAAATCAATCAATTCCTTATAGTCAACATTCAGCTTTGCACAATTGATCATTAATTTCACATTTTGATGGTATACACACATGCACACAGAGTGGGTACCTGAAACTCCTGCCAAAATACACCACTTTGAACGCTGTTCGCAAAACATTTTGGATGTGATTTTTTAAACGCCACATAATTCATTGAGATTGCAAAGAACTAAACGTTTTCCATTAACTATCACTTTGGTACACTCTTTTTTACCGGAACACATTCTACTATTCTCGTCATTTTCAAAAAACATTTTTACTTACTCCACAGTTTCTTCACCAATGGAGGCTCCTTTCTTTTTCCATAATGAAGGCAAAATTCCTTGTTCTTTCATCAGATTTCGTGTAAGTCTAATCACACGCTCTGACACTTGGAATTCTCAAGCAATCTTTTCTTTTGACCATGAACTAGGAAGCAAGCTAATGATTTTCACTTTTTCCTCCTTAGAAGCTATTAAACACTTTTCCTTTAATTTTTCAATCAAATCAGAATATTCTGAGTCTAACACATCTTGTTGTACAGGAACAGTGTTATTTTCAGTATGATCAAAACACAATTCCAAATTCTTTCTTAGTTTTTCACTAGCTTTATGAACTTTATTCTCAATGGTTGATTGCCTCTTCTCGGAAGTTAGCTTTCTTATTTTGCACGCTGGAGATAGTCCTAACAAAGAACAAGCTGAATCTACTTTCTCCTGGATTTCCTCAAGAGGAACATAATTATCCAAACAATCAGTATCACTGGAAACTTTAGATTGTGTGTCTAAAACAAATAGTTTTTCTTAACAGTTTCGACAAAGGGACTGTCTCGGGACTAATTATTTATCAATATATTCATGAGCTTTCAATAACAACAACTGTTCTAATTTAATCTCTCTCAAATCAGAAGTAATTCGTTTCTTGTGAACTTTTAAAGGATCCAAACAGGATTTCCCAAAAAGGTGATTATATTTTAGAAGATTTTTTTTCGTGACACTCAAAAATTGAAATAATATCGTTACTCGCTCTTAATTTGAAAAGTTTTTGTTCAACATCATCAAACTCATCGATATGTTTTAATTTTTTAGACACTAAACCATAATTTGTTTTATGGCAATGTTCATTAATTAATTGTCCAACAGAACACATCATCCATTTTAAGGTAAGTAATAATAACAAATACTCACAGTAAAAGTAAAATAAAGAAATAATTAATAAACATTTGTAATTAATCAAATAAACTTGAATTAACAAAAGACACAACACATTAGAAAACTATCTGCACTCTAACAGACTGTGGCACTTGTTGAACCTCAATGAGCAGATAAGTTTCACTATCAGGCAGATTCCTGTCCAGAAATGAATGATGAATATGTGACTGTTAGGACATCAACCTTTTATCTCTATCCTTTTTTAAAACCATTGACTAATTTTTAAATTACCCTTCCTTTGTTAAAATACTATACTGTTTAACAATAGGAATATTTATTTTGCACATTTATCATTCTTGTATTTGTTTATAATTTACACTGAAATGCATATTTTTGTTAAACTTTAAAAATTCATAACTTGGTTCAGGATCAAATATCAAGATTGAAACTTTTACAGTAGTTTACTATCATAAAGGTGCATCTTGTGTAAAAAAATTTTTGCCCCCACCAGAGTTATTAAGCCTCAAAGTTTCAAAAAAATTCAAAATTACGTTTTTTGAAAAATTGTAGAAAATTGAGGGAGACATATTTTAACCTTCTTTCTCTAAAACTGGCAAGTATCCTATTATATCTTATAGTCATACAAATATTAGCTTGGGCATTTTATTCTTTCATTGAAATTTTCAGCCTTAAAAAGTCAAATTTGTTAAAATTTGATCATGAACTTTGGTTGTATTTTTGAGCTATTTATGTTAGATTAACACTTTAAAGTGTAAGGGCCTAAATTGTAGAATGGACTTTTCTAAAAAGAATAGTACGAATCCCATTACTGTAGCATTAACCAGTCTGGAGATATTTAATTTATCGCTAATGACTGTAACGGTCAAAATTAGCAGGCATGGCCAAACAAAAATGGCCGTATCTCCAACACGGTATGAGATAAAAAAATTTCAAACCTGTTTTCAAGTGCTGACTTATGTAAGAAAAACATAAAAAAAATTAGAAATATTAAAATTTGTCAAGCAACCTGAAAAATTTTTTTTGGGTCACTTGATATAAAATCTGGGGAAGCTTTCAAATTTTTAAGTAAATATACAAAACTGCTTCTTATATTTTCTTAAGTATAAGCAACTTTTTCGTTTGAACCAATAATTCTACATCATTTATAACATCAACAGTTTACAGTTAGAAATATTTTTAATACGTACAACCCTACAATAATGCGTTAATAATAGAAAGTTATGAATGGTAATCACACATAACTACCGATATCTAGCTATAGAAGGGCATTAAAGCACTTACAACCATATAAAATTTTTGTTCGTGAAACGATTAGTAGTGTTTTAGTTGTTAATCATAGTCATGACTGTTATCACACACTTCCAAACTATTTTGTAAAAAGTTTTAATGCTATTTATATATACTTTATATAAAAGATCAGATATCGTACTAAGCAAATTATGAAATGTACAATCACTAACGAATATTTAAGAGAAGTAGACAAAAATACCTAGCAGCTTTGACAAGAAAATTTCGTAAGCCACAATTATTAGCACGTTGGTCTATTAGTCATTCAATAATTGGATAATAGACTTAAAGTTATTTTATTTTTAAAAATCAACCACAAGTAATAAATATATACTTTTGAACATTAAAATTATATAATAAATAAAAATTAAGAAAGCATATATGTAATGACTTACCATTCTTCCACTAGCATGTCGGATTACACCAGGATAATACCAATCTCCTTGCTTAGCTAAAACTCTATGATCACACCATTCACTGAGATCAATATCATATTGCTTTGAAGCTACTTCTGATAATCGCACCGAACAGGAATAATCAACGGCAGTATCTTGAGGAGGTACTGATACTGTGCTTTGAACCACTGATACAGGTACATATGGTAGGTTATCACAATCTAATTCTGCTAAATCAAATTTTCGTTTTTTTGGAACTTTTCGAACTTCAACAGAAGAAAACATTTTGCTTATAGACTTATTAAATGTACATCATACATAAAATAGTACATTATAAATCTCTATATATATGTGTATATATGTATAATATAGTAACCAGTTATTTCTTTAAGTGCACAGTGTGTATATTGCATAAAATTTGTACGACGTTTATTCACGGGGAAAAATTAAAAGTTGCAAATTCTTATGTTAGCTTTTCTCAAATTTTGACTCTCGATGCATCCTCTTAATATAATCTGAAAAAGTACGATTAGTTATTGCAAAATATGAAAATATATTATGGAAGCTAGTTCCAGTAGCATTACTTACATATATCTAAGAATTTAATGCTTTATAGCTGGTAAAAGTACCCCAAAGGTACATTTGTGAATGAATACTAATAGTAAGTAAACATTTAATTGTCATATGGATACAACAAAAGAATATTTTGAAAAAAAAATAGCTACCAACTCTATTAAATAATACAATAATTGCCATTAACTTTTATAGAAAACAGGGCCAACTTACATTTTAGGAAACTTAAGTACACTATGAAATATAAATTGGAATTAAATAAAAGCACCATCCCGTATTTAAGTATTTATAACCTCTACAGTTCGTTGCGAAAAACATCTTCCTACCGAGCTGTCATTCCACTTGAACCAAGATGCATCATTAAACTTGATCACATCATTCGGATAATTACGAATCGTATAAATACGATTCCGACTGAGTTACTACAAACAAAACACGAAAGTGACAGCGCAGCTATCTGTATCTGAATTTATTTGAGTATCTTTAATAACATAGGAAATGTAATCGACCAATCAGATTTGATGCTTTCCCTGTTTATTAATAAAGCTAAATTCATTTTTAATTAAAGTTGTTACTTGTTTACGAATAACGGTAGTTACGTCCACCTTATAACCAGATGCATAAAAATAGAAAAAATAGTTTCAAAATTTTCGATTACGATATTTATGTATTGGTTAGGCAACCACTACTGCAGTGATCCAATACATACAATGTAGTTGTTGCACTATTTAATTAGTAAAATAATTAAAATAAGTCAATTGGTATTGCTGTAAATTATAGTGAGAGAAAAACACGCGTAGAGCATAATTTGTTATTTATAAATAGACTTGAGCTTTTGCATTGTTATCAATTTCCTGTTGTTAAACTCCTATTCTTGACCTTACTTGGGGTGATAACATAGGATCAATGTGCCTGCTGTGAAAGTCCGATAAACGAATATAAAAAGGGGCGTATTATGCAGTGATCCAGTTTCTTTCTTCACGCCGCATGTGTTTATAAATAAGATGATTAATGAAACTTAAGGATATTCCCGACTTCACTAGGACTTATGAAAAATTTAAAGGTGCTGTTTTAGCAGAAGTATGGAATCTCTGATTGTCAATAAGCTTATATCTATTCCAAATAATATACATGTATTGAAAACGGACAACCACATTTTTGAAATCCCTGAATTTGTACAGCCAAAATATTGAGGATTTTCAAAAGTAAATGAACAACTAAAACGTACCTACTTTTGAAATCGTATGATATACCTAAATGTATAACAGGAATATAGTCGTATAAATAATGTGATTATTTCTGGAATGATTGCTTAAAAATGAAAATGTAGTTGATTTAGTTTGAAATTTGCTGATACTGTAAAGTTTAACTGTTATTGATACTTTATAAGTGGACTGTATTTTATAATTATGACATGGAAACAATATGTCTACGAGATCTGTTTGTATTATTTAAAAAGTGCAACCAGCTCTCTATTGACCAATATTAATAATGAGGTTAACAATACCAATCCTAAGGACTCACTAAGCTCCACTGATCTTCTTCTTCAGCACGCGCTGATGTTGATCCAGGATATATGCAGCCCCTCATACGACGTGCTCACTATGAAAGCAACGGTTGCATTTAAGAAATTATATCATGACGTTAATTCAGTACTGCAAACGTGGGTACCGACAAACTGCCCTTATCGTTCACGACACGTGCAAGCCTTTTTATTTTATTAAAAATAATTTTAGACGTCTAAACATTAACGAAACGAAACCTCGTCTGATCAACTTTGATTTTAAATATAAAAATTGGTGGAAGTTAAACAGCCGTAAACATGGGCGCGTTCCAAAACACGAATACAAGTTTACAGAACATTCCGCCCACCGTAAAATAATATTTTACAAACAGATGAATAAATTAAGTTACATTAATAAAAGAAAGAAAACTCTCTAATCCCACAAATTTTAACTTAATTCTAAGAAAACGATCACAATCAGCCTTACTGATAGGGAGGGATATAATTTGACCACAGGTCTTTTGTAAGATCCAGTAGCCGTACGAATAGTAACGACCCGCACCTTGCTGTCCGAGCCGGGATGCACGGCAACGACACGACCCAATGGCCAATACAACGGTGCAGCTAACTCGTTACATATTAAAACCATAGTTCCTTCCTTGATGGGAATACCCTCAGAAATAAAAGGGTTGTGTTTTTGGAGAGTGTTGAGATATTCCAAACTCCAACGTCGCCAAAAATGCTGGTGTAAAGCTTGCAGTTCCTGCCAACGAGAAAACGGGACAAATTCTTTTTCGCAAAATCTTCCTCAATAAATGTGTCCAAAGGCTCAATAGTCAAAAAATGACTAGGGGTAATTGCCTGTATATCGTTGGGGTCTGAGCTGCTACTAAACAGAGGTCTTGAAATAAGATAGGCTTCAATTTGAGAAAAGACAGTTGAGATCTCCTCAAACGTCAGTATTTGGTCACCTATGACTCCTTGCAAATGACGTTTAGCACATTTAATTCCAGCTTCCCATAAACCTTTCATATGGGGATCAGCAGGAGGGTTAAAATGCCATGTTAATCCCTCGACGTGCACGGCAGCTCGGAAATGTTCTACAATGACCTTGTTGGCACCCACATAATTTGTGCCGCAATCGCTATAAATGTGGGCACAACAGCCCCGACGCGCAAAAAAATCGGCGCAAAGCTGCCAAAAAAGCATCAGTAAATAACTCCGATGTACACTCTAAGTGTACTGCTTTAGTCGAAAAACATACGAAAAAACAAAGATATGCTTTTAGCACCTTTGCTCCTTGCAACCTACTGGACGTAATTGAAAATGGTTCAGCGAAATCAACTCTTACCACCTTCATTGCCTTAATTTCCGATACTCGTTCCTTGGGAAGATCAGCCATAATAGGCGGAACAGTGTAAATAGGATTCGTCCGGAAACAAGTATAACAATTTGACAAAACGGATTTAATCGCTTTATGAGGTGACAATATCCAAAATTGTCTGCGTAACAATGCAAGTAATGTTTCTCGCCCAGGATGCAAATACAATTTATGATAATGTTCGATAATTAAACGTGTCAACCTTCCTCGTTTTGGCAATAAAATAGGAAATTTAGAATCGTAATTGAGAGTTGCATGACGAAGTCGACCTCCGACTCTTAATATACCTCGAGAATCCAAAAAAGGGTTCAACTTGCGCATGTATTTACTGCAAACCTTTCCTTTAGTCAAACAACTAATGTCAGATTGAAACTCCTTTGTTGCACAATCCTCATCAGGATCAACAATGAGTTATGACATTCTTTAATATTAATGAAGCCACTAAATTGCTGTTTTTTGTGACAATGGTTAATAAATCGTAAACAATAGCTAACAACCTTCTGTAATTTATCTAACGATGAAAACTTATCAATTAAGTCTGTAACTTGATTGGTCAATGCCGATAAGCAAACATTTTCTTTAATTTCTTTTCCAGTACCCTTCAGAAGGGGTTGAGCCGGCCAGCAGTTCAAGGGTAGTTTGAGCTATTTAGGCCCCGCCCACCATAGCAAATAATTAAATAGCTGGGAGGGCAGCAAATCCCGTGACGCACAATCACACGGGTTATCCTGCGATGGAATATAGAGACAGAAATTACTATTTAATTGTTCTTGAATCAAAACCACTCTATTGGCGACAAACGTCTTCTACGAATACGAATGTGAACGCAACCACGCTAAGACTACTTGAGAATCACACCAAGCGATCACTCTCACAAAATTAATCTTATTGTTGCGAGCTACTATTAGGCAACCCGTCAAACACACAAGCGCTGTAGGCTCTGCATAGTCTTCAGGATTCGAGAATTCTTCTAGCAATCATACACACAAAACGCCGCCAACACTGTTTATTCTCAATAGACCGGGAAGCTTCTCGTAATTAGTACAGGAGGAGTCATATCTTTAACTCGGAGTATATATAAAACCGCTAATAAATGCAAGGGTCAGTCTATACTTGAATGTCTAATATAAATTATATCGTGTACAGTAAACGTAGTTGAGGTTTTGGAAGTTTAAGAATATATATAAATGTTACATGCTGTGTCTAATGTACATGCAGCTTGTAGTATATATAAATAGATAGAAGTGTATAATAAATAAATAGTTGTGTTAGTGTTGTTAATAAACCTATGGTTAAGAACTTAGCTTAAGAAGATATTAGTGCTTGTAATTCATTAGTGTAATAGTGCTTCATTGTTAAGTGGACTGAAAACATCTACAAATAAGGCATATACTGTTAATTAGACTTGTGAACAGTGAGTAATAAAGACGTTTGTTATTACTTGTTTTAAATTAGAGAAACGCGGTAGTAGTAGCCCGCAACATTATTTTGAAATACATCTTGGGTAAAGGATAATGAATCCGCCAAAAGAAGTGCACCACATAATTCTAGGCGTGGTATAGACAACTTCTTCAGAGGAGATATCCTTGTCCTACTAATTATTAAATATGTGTGAATATCACCAGAGGCTTGTAGAATTCGTAAGTAGACTGCGGCTGCAAACGCTACTTCACTACTGTCACAAAATCCGTGCAGCTCATAAGAAAGGAGCTGCTTCTTGCATGCAAAAAAACCTAGGTATTGACACCTTTTTCAAACAAGGCATTTCTGCTTGAAATGCGTTCCAAGAGGAACCTATCTCCAAAAGAGGTTCCTCATCCCAATTTAATCTTAATATCCATAATTTTTGTGTAATCCACTTAACGTACACCACTACTGGAGATAAAAATCCCAAAGGATCAAAAATCTTAGCCAACTTTGATAAAATGATACGCTTCGTGCATATACCCTTTTCCGAACTAACATTGTAGGAAAAACAATCATTGGCTGGAGTCCATGGTAATCCTAAAATTTTCACATAGTAGGGACCATCTTTATCGAATGACACTGTATGTTGCAATGAAGAATCCAAACTTTCTAAAATAAAAGAGTTGTTGCTTACAAATTTCTTAAGTTTAAACCCTCCCCTTTTAAAAAAATCTATTAACTCCTGCGCTAAACCACAAGTGTTTTATATAGTATCACTTCCTGAAATGACATTATCAACATAAATGAATTCCGCCGCTTCATCCATAGCTAATTGTTTAAGCGTACGCATTGCCAAATAAAGAGGTTACACCGAACATCACCCAATTAAAAATATATTCTTGAACGGGTTGTGAAATAGAAGTTCTCCACAAAATTCGTTGGAAATTGCGATGATCTTCGCATACCAATATTTGAAGATACATCTGCTTAATATCTGCAACTAATGCATATTTATACAATCAAAAGTTTAATAAAACTTCAATTAAATTAGCATGTAATTTTGACCCAGGCAGCAAAGCATCGTTCAGAAATAACCCATTAGACGATTTGCTCGAGGCATTCATTACAACACGAAGTGGGGTAGATTGCGATTGTGATTTGAAAACCCCATGGTGAGGCATATAAAAAACATTAGACCCCCTGGTGCAGGCACAGCGAGAGTCATATGCTTTGAATTAATATAATCCTGCATCACTTTTGTATATAACATGTGCAAATCAGGATCTTTTAATAACCTTGTTTCAAGTGATTTCAAACACCGCAATGCTACTGTATAGCCTGCTCCAAATAAAGGGGGACAATTATCTTTAAATGGCAGAAATACTACATATCGCCTATCAGAATTTCTCGAAAGTGTTTCTATAAAATGGTTTTCACAAGGTTCTACCTCCCTATGGGACGGAACTTGCTCTAATTCCTAGAATTTATTTATATTTTCATTTAACGCCGATTCCACAAAATAGCAATCTGACGCTTTTGTGACTTGATTAGTCACTTTGCCCATGACAACATAACCGAAGATAGTATTGATAGCTGCAGGTTCATCATCATGCATACTTTTAATAACGTTGCCTAATAAAATTTGAGGGAAAATTTCTGCCTCAATAAGCATGTCTATAGGTCCTCTCGATTCAAAATAGGAGTCAGCCAATTTTAAATTTTATATATGGTTATAGTCTACCTTAGACAAAGAAGTCGAAGGCATGTCGCCACAAATCGACGATAATATCTGTGCAGTGACGACCACTTGGGGTCCTTGAACGCGAGGTTGTAACCAACAAGTGACCATACCTCTACTTTTATTAAAGGCTTGCCTGAGACCTCTGATAAGCATGGATGAATGCTTACGAATTAGACTTAATTTTTGTACACAGCTCTCGGTAATGAAATTAGGCGTCGCCGTGGATCAATGTAGTAAGCGTAAGACTACGGATCCCAAGGTCCTGGGTTCAAATCCCAACACGGCCGGCTACTTGAAAAATGACAGGTGAGCATTTTTCACAAAAATTACGGCCTCGTTCAGATAAGAGGTTAAATGGAGGTCCCGTGTGTGAGTGTTGTCATGCACGTTAAAGATCCCTACCTTGCCTGTAACGGCAAGGGTTCGGCAAAATTCTAAATTTCCAGGCAACAAAAAACTCGCCTCCTGGCCAATGTAGTACCTTCTGGTGGAGCATTGGAAATATAAATGCACGGTAATGAAATTAACCTTAGAGCCACAGTCCAACAAAATCCTTATAAGAATTTGGACCTTACAAGCATTTGTAATGTTTACAATAACTGTACCTAATAGTACAGAGGCATCGACTCTGTCATGCCTGAAAACACTGCCGTACCTGAAGTACTAGGTGTGTTATATAAACTATCATTTTCAGATGCCTTAATCAAAACAGGATTGACGTCACCAATAGGTGATTCATCCTTCCCTTTTGTTCCCTTAACTTCTGAATAACTATTAAAATGTAATAGCGAATTATGACGGCCTTTACACTTTTTACAGGTTTCTTTCATTTGACATGTTTTAGTTGAGTGGGACCTTTGAAAGCACATGAAACACAAACCATGATTTTTAATCTAACGAAAGCGTCCATAGGGAGTATTGTCCTTAAATGAACTACATGAGGATAAATTATGGTCTTGTGAACAAAGAGCAACAACTTGCTGTGGATTTAGCCACCAACGCATGTGTCACCTTAGATCTAGTTAAATTCACATAATCCCTTTTAACCATTTTATTTGTTTTTAAATTAAAAACCGGTGCTGGATTATCTAAAGCATGACATTGCTTCGATACAAAATCTAATACGGTATCGATAGTTGGAATTTCTTCATCGTCATCAGCAAAACACAACTCAAAATTTTCTCGTGTAGTTGGATCTAATTTTTGCAATAATAGATTACCAACAAGAAAATTCAATTGTTCCTTATTATCGTGTATTAAAGCTTTTAGGGCTGCCCAATTTTCTACAAATTGGTCAACTACTTTTTTCAAGGAAGTAGGCGACCTCTCAATAATTGTGGGTATCCTATACAAATTTTGCAAATAATTATTTGCAATTAATCGATTATTGCGATATTTTTTTCCCAAAATATCTAGTGCAATTGGGTAATTAACGGATGTTAATTTTAAGCTTTTAATTAACGTAGCCGGCTCCCCTTCGAGATGGGAGACTAAATAAAACATTTTTTCTATGTTAGTTAATTTCGAGTTCTTGTCAATCAAACTACGAAACAACACCATAAACGATTGAAAGTTTAATAAATCTCCGCAAAATGCTGGCATTTTTATAAATGGTAACTTAACGTTAGAATCGACCTCATAATGGGTTTCTTTAACACGACCCTCTTTATATAATATAGCATCTAAAAGTCTTTGCAATTGACGACTTTTAGTTCTAATTGAATAGGATATATCATCAAACTTCTCGGTAATTGCATGAAATTGTTCTTCTGAACCTTCCGGAACACCTACATTTTTTAATATGTGTTCTTGCAATTCTGTAAAATGATGAATTGTTTGTAAAAAATCTTCACCTCTAATAATACAATTTTCCAACTTTTCACTAACATTGCCCCATTTCCGCTTTATGCACAAGACCTAACAACTTTTCACCTGCATCAACGATCTTATCAAGTTCAGCATAAGCATCTGCATATTTCCCCATTGTGAAATCAAATTACAATAACTAACCTCAATAACCCTGAGCGAAAGTTATACAAAGCACGGCTTATAAATGATATTACAAACAATCAAACGATTTTCAACATAAAACACCACCTAAAATAATTGGATATCGCGTAATTTATTACTTAAGAAACACCTAATAAAGGACTTTTGCAATATGCACAATACTAATCCTAAGGACTCACCTAGCTCTACTGATCTTCTTCTTTAGCGCGCGCTGATATTGATCCAGGGTATATGCCAGCCGCGGCTTCTCCATGGGGGCTCAAAGGCTAGAGCCTCCCAGGTTATTTTAAGGAATAGATACCGTAAATAAACTTTTCGGCATAAATTAATTCATCGTAAAATGATTACTCAAAACTAGAGATCGAATGCATAAATGTTTTTAGCCCGGCATTTTTAAGTGGTCTCAGTAAATAAATTGTAAATGCTACGTTTACAGTTTACAATGATGTATGGTGCCGGAAACAGATATAAATAGTAAACATATCCCACCGTCGTCCTTTCGTAAGCAACCACATCTAACCGTTTTAATGAAAATTAACACCAAAATGCATATAATTCTTTTAAGATTTGTGGTTCAAATGATCAAATGTAACACTGATATTAATATTTTAAAATTATTTAAAATAATTACGTTTCTCACTTTATTTATTTTACATCCAACATTTAAGCAATAATAAATAAATACCTGTCCTAGATATTTTGGCAGAACTTCTTGATTCTCTTTAGTACATCGGTGTAAGCGAGGGCTCCATTCTATTGAGCCCGGCTTCAATGTAAATCTTATAGGAAATCAAACGACGACGAATTCTGTCGAACGCAAATAATAACAGCTTCAGATAGCTTTAACAGGGTTCTCATCATTAGAGCCCTTAGCCGCAGTATCTGTTGGTATTTCAAAGCGTGTTTGTTGTTGTCCGGTTCTAATTTACGTGAGCGTAGAGATTATTTCACTTGTTTTCGTTGAAAGTAAAGAACGTGCCTTGTTTTGTGAGTGTAGTGGTAGTGTATAATTTTGATTATTATTTTGAATTATTCAAGATGACTGAAAATAATATTCGTAATATAGTCGAAATTAAATTTAAAACTCTTCCATTAGCAGAAAAGGTGAAAATTAAGAACCTAGGCCGTCCGACACCGGATTTAAATCTGAAACAGGTAGATAAGGTTGGAAATCGTAGTTTCACAAGGCATTTTTCAAAAGAAATTTATAAAAAATGTCAGTGGATTTCCGGATGCTCTCAATCGAATGCTCTATTTTGTTTTCCTTGCCATTTATTTTATTGTGTCGGAATGGACAAAACATGGTCGGAAAAAAGCTTTAGAGATCTGAAGCATATAAACGATAGAATAAAAAGCATGAAATTAGCAAGTACCATATAAAGTCTTGCACGGATTTGGCTATGCTAGGTTCCGTGAACATTGCGGTTCAGTTAGATTCCGCATATAGGCACAACATTATGAAGCATAATGAGCAGGTGACTAAAAATAGATACATTTAAAAAAAAATTATCAATTGTATTAAATTTTGTGGAAAGTTGGAATTGGCATTGAGTAGACACAATGAAAAAGAAGATTCCGAAAACCGTGGAATTTTGTTAGAATTAATTGATTTTACTTCGGAATTGGATGTAATTTTAAAAGAACATTTACACAAAGCGAGTGTATTTAAAAGTTCATCTAAAACTATGCAAAACGAGATTTTAGAAAGCATGCTTGCAGTGTGTCGCCAAGAAATTCAAGATCAAATTAAAGGTAGTGAATTTTTGACAATTCAGTGCGATGAGACGACTGACATTTCAAATCAATGCCAAATGGTAATTATAGTTAGATATTTTTACAGTGGAAATATTTATTAGAGATTTTTGACATTTCTACGAGTAATAGAAAAAACAGCTAACGGTTTAATGGAGTGTATTGAGCAGGAATTAGATAAATTAATATTAAACTCGCCATCTAAACTAATCCTCAAATTTATGACGGTACAAACGTTATGAGTGGTTCTGCTAGTGGAGTTCAGTCAAAAATAAGACTTAAATATAAAAATGCCCATTTTGTTCACTGTTATGCCCATCAATTAAATTTAATTATGCAGAAAGCAACTAGTCAAAATGCTAAAGTTAAAATTTTTTTATCTAATTTATCCGCAATTCCTGCTTTTTTTTCTCATTCTACTCACAGGTGTGATGTGCTAAAAGAAACAGTGAAGCGAAAATTGCCCACAGTTGCTGCCACACGTTGGAATTATAATATTCGTATTGTGAACGTCGTATATGAGAATAGAGAATAACTAATCGAATGCTTTGAGGAATTAGAAGAAAAATGCAATAAAATTATTACCTGCAGAGAAGCATATAGTTTGCGTAGAATTCTGGAAGATCCTGATTTTGTGTTTTTTCTCAATTTATTTCATAAAATTTTTCCACATGTTGACATATTATTTAATCAGTTTCAAGCTAGAGATACAGACAGTGTTGCACTGAAGAGAAAAATGGAAAACTTTGCAAAGATAATAGCATCTGCTAGAAATTCAACTGATGAGATAGAAAAAAATATAATCTGTAATGATACTAAACGAAGAAAAATTAGTAACGTGGAAAATCGGAATTTGATTGCTAAAGAAGTGTGCGATACAATAGTTGTTCAGATGAAGGACAGGCTTTCATACCGAACTTATTTAGAAGCCGCATTTTTAGTAGACGTAACTAATTTTGAAACCTCGTCTGTGATCAACTCCGAATTTAAATATAAAAATTGGTAGGAGTTGAACAGCCGTAAACATTGGCGCGTTCCAAAACACGAATACAAGTTCACAGAACACCAACATTTAAGAAGCTTACTTAAATGCATGTCGTCGCCTACGTATTAGGAATTGTTGTGAAGTTTATTACAGGTTGAAAAACAATTTAACTGCCACAATTAAAAACTATAATGGGCTATAGAGTACAAAGATGAGATTGGGATGCGATAATAAATTATTTTGTATACCACAAGTAACAACTAGTTCCCTATGATATAAACAGGTTAAAGAATCTCGTTAGCTAATAAATATATGTAGGTGTTGACAAAGGAAACCTCAAGAAAGAATTTTATTTACAAACCACTAATTAACAAAACATGTTAGAAGAAAAGCAGACCAATCCGCGTAGAAAACAAAATCTACGCAAAATAATAAATACATTCCCGACTACCTCAAACTAATTATTACCCTCAGTCTTAATATTTATATAGAACAGAAATTTAAAAAATATATAGTGAATTTTTTCAGTCGCTTGTTTAGCCCAATGTTAAATCTTTGATATCAAAATAATAATAAAAACCATATAATTACGTATTGTGCAAAAGTAACTCTTGGTAAATAAATACAAAAAAAACTTATAAAGGCAATAGCAAACAACAGCAATAAAGAAAGAAAACCATCTACACACGAAATGCATTTCGTTGCAGCTGTAACAAAAAAATTATGTAAAAATACAGCACTTAAATAATAGTATACTCTAAATTTTTGTATAAAAAATTTCTATGGTCAGTCGATGTAAATCTTTATCTCTAAATAAATACCCAAACAGTAACATGCATCGTCATAAATACACTCCGACGATCGGAGTGAAGCAAGACCAATCTTAACAATTCTAATTGTGCAATGAGTAACCTGAAAAATTCAGACCCAATTCTTCCCGATGGAAGTTGTTACGGTATTCTATGCGCAGACAAGAAAGATAGCAGTAAAGTAACTAAAAAAATCGCCCAAACTGAATACTGCAACAAAACAGGGAGGATGGTAGAATAAAAATCCAAGAGTTAAATTTCGGACTAGCACAAAATGTCGTAGAGTGTTGTGGGTCATACAGAAAAAAAATATAAAAACTTCAGTAAGTGGATTTATTGATAAGTCGATTGCAAAACATAGTACAAAAAGGAATATTTACAGAGACCAGAAAAACGCACGTTTACATAATTGTCTTGTGATAACGTGATGTACACCAAAAGCGTCACTTTGCACATAACCCAACATAAACATATACATGTAAGCAAATATAGAATTTTAATGCTTCTTAATACTTCAAACCCTAAATATATACAAAGCAACAATAGACATACAATTTACATTATATTTACCTAAATATATACAACAAAAGAAATTAGACATAAAATTTACAGTATTTTTACCTGCTCTTTGAAGTGCAGTTTGTAAATTAAGAACGTAACCCTAACTGAAATGAATCAAGTGTGGAACTTAATCTAGATTATTAATAGTGAGTAATTTGTGACGTTAGCATTTCGTAAATCTTAATTTTAAAATAAGTAAAAATTGCTCTATGCGAGCTTCGGTTTTATATTACTTGTGACTAAAAACAATTACGCAAGCACTTGTGCACAGAGAAGAGAAAGTAAATTTGAATACGCAGTCTGTAATTTATTGTGCAACCACGAGTAAGAAAAACTATAGCACTTACGTAGTTATAAATAAGCAAAAAGTGTATATATTTTATCGCAGCATCAAAGATAGAAAAACAAAACAGTAGCAGTACCTTAAGAAGTGTAGTTGTTCGCCTCGGGTACCATCGTAGCGGTTCTGGATATTATATATGAAATAATTGCACTAGACTGTAACACTTTGAATAACTTACTTAGTAACTACTGAAGTAAAGCAATTCAAAAGAGCGTCTTAATTAGCAGTGCGACTTACGTGGACTCCTTTACGGAAAAAGATCTCGGTATAGTACAGGCCGCTTTTAACGCACGATTTGTATTTATGAGGAAAGAACCATGTGAGGGCAAGGTGCTTGGCTTTAAAAAGTATTTTCGAAGAATCAAATGTAAAGAATTCTCAGGCAGTACCTACAAAAGCATATCTCAGCTGCCAAGCACAGCTTGCAACCAAAAAAATAACAACTACTACCAAGAATTGCTAACAAAGGGGAACAGTTTACTGTTCTTAAACATACACATTTGCGACATAACAGAATACCGTTTGATAGAATTGCTTGGTATAAACTCTTTATAAGTGTTCGTTTAGTAGGCAGGTGGTAAGGCGACCTAATTTTTTAAAGGAAGCCATAAATGAATGTGCAGCTGTGGTTGACACTTATTTCAAAGCATTTGTTTAAGGCAAAGTTATTTTAATTTTTCATAACGTATTTGTTGCAGGTGTTATCGACGTATAGACATTGCACTATTGACGCACTTTATATGCATATCGCAAACAACTCGTCGAAGTATTTCTTCTTATCACTAACAACAAATTGCCATTAAAATTGTTGATTTATCAAATCAGAAACGAGTAACATCAGTAGTCACCAGCCAGTAATGCAAAATCATTGGTTAAAAATTTTCAGTTCACATTAAATTTTATCAACCTAAATTTAGTGCCATCGTCGCAGATAAGAGAGTGCATACGCTATTTCCAGCTCTTAACAGATCAAACGTTTTCACAAAACATTATACAATTATATTGTTCCTTATTGAAAGACGGAAAATTTCTAATTTTACACAAACGAAACGAAGCAATACTTCTAAGAAGAAATCATCCAAGGTAACTCGTAGAATGACACTTATTATTATCTTCGTAAAACTGAAAGCAATTCAGTTCGGTTCTCGCGAGGAAGACGTGCATAATTACAATGGAAAACCCACGTTTACTCTTGTTTCGTAGAACAGGTTATAAAATGATCTAATCAACACGAAAATACCTCAACGTGTGTAACTAAATAAAGGACATCTGCAATCCAACTTGTAGAATCATGGAGTTTGTCTAGGATTGTTGGTTTAACTTCCCGCATAAAATTACAGAAATTAAACATATCAATGTCGCATAAAGATAGCGAGCGGAAACTTCCATTATTCCAAGTTTGTGTTCGTAAACAACCTTGTAGCAACACAGACACAACTGATTGCAATATTTCCAGAAACATATGTTCAAACAACCAAAATACAACGTTCATAAACTCTTTATAATCTTAAGCGAAATGCCATTTTTAAGGTTATATTGAAATGTGAGCTCTTTAAAATTTTAATAAAAATCCTACAGTAAATACTCCCTGTATGTTTGTTGTAGTTTGTTTAGTATTCTTCTTGGGTATTAAACCACTTAGAGTTTTTAAAATTGTCTTTATTTACGTTTCGATTCATGACCTAGGATCGTTGTCAAAATCATTTTTATTTACGTTTCGATCTATGACCTAGGATCGTTGTCAAAATAATTTTTATGTTGACAGCAATCCTAGGTCATGGATCGAAACGTAAATAAAGACAATTATAAAAACTCTGAGTGGTTTATACCCAAGAAGAATTAAGAAAAAAAATCCTACAGGCTTATGAATAAGCAATCGTTTAAAAGTTGAAAAAGCTGTCGAAATTGTTAATGAAAATTCGCAAATAACCGTAAATACAGTAAGGAATATGAAATTTAATTAAGTACGAGCGAAGATATTTACATGCAGGGACTGCACGTAACATGGTTGTCCTGAACATATTTCACATATAATTAAGTTTTTGGAATACATTATTTCTATTAATTGAAAGAGATGCACCGATATCCTGGTTCAAAGATATTCCGCTGTGTTATTATTTTAACATAATGAGCTTAAGCATCGCTTCGAAATAAAAATTTCCATACACCACACGATATTTCTTGAAAGCAGTTAATTATCTCATACACCTGGATGTTGATGGGTAAATCTGTAAATTCTTAATATTCTACGATAGTTCGTTAAAATCACGGAGGCCACGAAATGTCATGTCGCACTCTAATTAATCCAATCCTCTAACCAATCCCCAATAGTAAAAATGCTCTAGAAATTAATTAGCCAATGTTTACTTAAATCATCCGGTTGTGTTGCAAGTGACATTTTCAATAGCTCCATTATAGAAAGATTTACAATATTCCAAATTGAAAAGAATCGATTACCTGTGTTGGCTTGAAACGTCTCTTGTATGGCTGTACCATTAAGGCAGTAAGATAAAAGACGAGACGCTAATAGTAGCAAATTACACAAAGGTATTAAGTAAGAAACTGAAATTAGCAATAATCTATGAACAAATTCACATTGCTTATTCACATTGTTCCAGGTACTTAATCCAGTATACTACAGCTAGAAAATTCTATAGACACTATTAAAAAAAGTTAATTATAAGATTTAAACACAAAATTCTGAATAAAAAGTAAGGTTGTGGTAACTGTCAATGTCAACAGCTAAAAGAAAAGTTTGTTCCTATTAGCGTCTCGTGATAAAAGTGGTATAGCTCTCGCAATTTCTAAACCGACTTTCGTCACAAATGACGTCACGCTATATCAACTACAAATGATATTTTTGTCTTATTCTAACTCCAGATAAAAGTTTTCTTCTCGACTTGTGAATTTTGCAATGTTGCCGTCCTAATTTGAGACGTTTGTTGACAACTAATATTACGTGTATTGGTTATGTTAAATTTTCATTGGCGTTCTTATTTCATGTCATTAACCTCTTGCGTAGTTTTGTCCCGCATTTTGTGTTATTCTTGCTTGCATTTAAAATTGTTCTTTTCAGAACAGACTAGCGTTATTTTTGTTTGGGTGAATAAAGCATGTCCGGTTCACGTTTAGGAAGTGAGGGCAAACTTTAAAAACAAATTTTCATAACTGTTCGTCCTCTTACTTTAGTTTAATAAACATAACCTCTGGAAGTCTTGATTATTGGTGGCTATTATTCCCTGCCCGGTATAACATGCGTATAGCTATTTATTTAAGAATATGTAACACATTAAAACATTCAGTTAAAATATTTAAAATATGCTCAGTAGTACAAATTGTGACATAATAACATTTATTATTAAGTTAAACAGCTTAGACTGCAATTTTGTCAGTATAAAATCATTTTACAAGTTGCCTTTTATAAAGTAACAAACCTCATTCTCTCACCAATTACTAAATAAATGCAAAATCTATATTGTGCCGATAGGGTCATTGTAGTTACGAGGAATTTCTATTTTGATAGTGGCAACGGCGCCAATATATAACATCACAAATATTGATGCGAAGTCGGTTTAGAAATTGCAAGAACTATATACGCGATACATTGAATCAAGACCATGACGTCATAAATAATAATACAAGCAACGGAATTCTTAATGTTAATACGTGTAAAAAGACATAATGTGTTGACATTACATTTTAGAGCATTTGGGTTTTTGTTATTGATATGGCAATGCGCTGTTGCCAAGCCTATTTTGTTCGGTTTAAAATCAACACATATAATCTTTGCAATTTCTAAACCAACTTTCGTCACCACGACGTCACACCTACACCAACAACAAATGATTTTGTTGTCTTATTCTAACTCGAGAAAAGAGTTTCCCTCTTAAGCTAAGTTCATACAACAACGAATGCGAATTCTTTTTTCGAATTTGCATTTCGGAAATTTGGAACGTCTTAAAATGTCTTAAAAGCAATCAAGATAAATCACGAATAGTTAAGGATGTTAGGTATATCTAATTTCTTTAAGAGCTCATCACAGCAGATTACCTATCATCTGCTGTAAAAGCGCGGGTTGGGGTGAGGTAGCGTAGGGCGGGACGAAATGTCGAGATGCAGATATTCATTAGCAAAGGATATGAGGTATAGTACTCTGCCTACTTGGTTTATGAAGTACTAGGGAGCACATATAGACAGCAGTGCTGTGGATCTTATTAGTCCAGTTATAAACCTCACAGATATTTTAATTATACATATTCTGTAACATTTATAATCAGTGGAAACCTTTGAAATTCCGATATCTAATGTAAAAAAAATTATTAGGAAACAAGAAATTATAAGATTTAACATTCCTACATTTGCATCGCACAGTTATTTTACAATTTCTAATATGCAATTGACAAAGCTGTTACATTAATTAGTTAAAATTAAATAAAAACCCTTAACCTTAACCACAAAAAATATTGTGGTTAAGGGTTTTTATTTAATTTTATTTAAATCGTGCCACAGTGTTCCTATAGATTATTAATTAGTTGGCCAATAAATGGAAAAAACAGAATAATGGTTTAAACGTATCTCTAATAAAAAATGATTAGATAAAGTGGCAAGTGGGTTTTGATTACAGTTTGTGAAAAGATACAAATGTTGGTTTGGTTTCTTTTCTTATCATACTTTTGTTTTCTTTATCATTTTCTAACGACGAAATAATAAAAAAAGTGGCTGCAACGGCCAAGAATGTTTTATTTCAGTGAATTTTTTACAATTAAAAATAGCTATAAATATAAAATACAAATTTTCAATATGTTTACATTGCTATAACATATTTAAAATTGTACTGAATCGGACACAATAAACATTCCTCTAGTAGAATAAAAATGCATGTCTTGCATTTTTAAGTAGTCCAAAGTTTGTTTTGCTTTTATTTATTTACGTTTTGCATGCCATTTGTCAAATTTTGTTCTATCACAATTGCGTATGGGAGTTTGTGAATGGTGAATTTGTACCATAATGAACAAAAGTACATTTTACGTGTATTAGATAAGTTTGAAGGTAAAAAAAACTTAACTAAACATGGTTTGTAAATTCTAATTAACCGTAAAAATTTTTATTACAGTATTTCTTATTACTACACTAGCTAAATATGAGCGAAATATTAGTGGTGGCTTTTTAAATTTATTCCAAAACATTAATTGAACTTGAGCATAAAAATTAAACAATTCTGTGTTTATTTTTTTTACAAGTCTTACACTACTCAAACTGGAGGAATACCAATTACCTACTTCGCTAAATAGGAAACCCAACAAAAATTTATATAAATCCAAGGTTTATAAAGTACAACTCATTTCTGTAATTGCTGAGACGCTAAATAATATCCATAATGAAAGTTATAAATAGATTTCCGAGCAATTACGACTATAGTCTAAAACTCTCATAAGGATAGTTTGAGCTCAATAGATGTTTGTTGTGTTTTGTTTTATATAGCATGTATTCAAACCATTTTTGTTTTACAATAGTGTGTGACATAAAAGTTCTGAATTTTTCCACAGCAGCACATTGCAGGTGCATTTTTCTAAAAAGTACTAATATTTGATTTATTCGATAAATAAACTGAATTGTAGTGTGCAATTTTGATGAAAATTTATAAAAATGATTCAACACATTTGGGAAAGTTATTGGTTTTGTTTAAATCGCTCTATTATCAGCAAAAGAAAAAATTTTTATCAGTTAAAAAACTTAAATGACTTTCTCACATAGACAATTATTTTATAAGTAACTTTTATTAAAACCGTTTTTATTTTGGGTGCCTAAAGGAAAGAAATTTGGATCTTTAGAAATTTCAAGATGGCCGCTACTGTGATGAACTTTTAAGGGTAACAAAAATGTCATAAATTCAGCGCGTTGTCAAAAATATTTGTCAATAGTTTATTTTAAATAGTATATTTTATATCAATTATTTAATTTGGTGAAAGTCAAAGACAAGTTCTATTGTTGCGTAATATGGAGGAAAAGGAAAATCAAGAATTATGTAGATTACGTGAAATTTAAATGTTGGATCTAACAAAAGTGAGATTTAATATAATGGGAGTATGCAAATTTCACAAAAACGTCAAACTTTTTTCAACATTCTCACAAAATTCGCAGCCGCCATTTTATTTGGATAAAAATTGTGAATTTCATTCTTCTATGAACTAAGCTTTTGTTTGCAAATTATGTAACGTTGCCGCTTTCATTTGGGACATTTATTGACATTTAATTATTACACTTGTATAGATTATGTTAGATTTTCATTGTCGTCTTTGTTTGTTGTCTTTAACCTCTTGCGTATTTTTTTATTCTGCATATTATGTTATTCTTGCTTGCTTTTGAAATTGTTTCTTTTCAGAACAGACTAGAATTATTTTTGTTTGGGTGAATAGACCATGTCCAGTTTACGTTTAAAAAGTAGATGGAAGCCACTTGTAGCTAATTTGAAAGCGTTTTTTGAATGAGAGAGAGACATCGGTAGTTCACTTATTCCTTTGACGGCTGTTCGTGAGGTAATTTAATTATTTACTTCAATATGTAGTTCATTAATTATATTTTAGCATGTAGCAGCAGCTTTAAATATTAATCTGACCACGGTAGCCGCTGTGTCATAGGCAGTTATAAACAACAAACCCTTCACTTTCAAGACACAGGAAAGTTTGTATCAATTGGTTTTTTTGGACGAGACATGTATTTTTCAATATAATTCTATAAGCTGCTCTTGGCAAGACACCAATTTGAAAAGTGTAAAAAGTACAAGAGTCAATGGAAAAATGTTAGCAAGATTTATATTATATAACATAAATGTACTCAGTAATTCTGCAATGTAGGTGCATAGTGTTGCATGCATGCAATGCAAATGGTTTTATTGATGGTAGTGAATTGGTCTTATTCATAGACAAAAAATCAAGAATATCATGGCGAGATGAATGAGGATAATTTCTTATGTTGGTTTAAAAATCAACTGCTAAAAAATTTAGAAGCACCATCTGTAATTGTCTTTGATAATGCTTTGTATCACAGTACTACATAACAAAAAATACCAAACATGGTGGAAGGGAATTGAAATAGCAGAATGGCTCATTAAAAATAAAATCAGGTTTGAAGTAGCATATTTAAAAAGTGAACTACTAAATTGGTTGCCATGTAAGTTGAAAATGTGGTATACTTTATAGCCGACTAACACATTTCTCCAAATTGTAGGAACAAACCACCAAAAGTTCTTAAAATTGATCACTAAGCTGAACAGTATGTCCATAAGGTACTAAAACTGCCTCCCTACCATTGTATTTTTAATGCAATTGAAGTTGTTTGGGTATTGCTAAAAATTATTGAGACCACCATATTGGTAGGGACGGCAGATCTATAAAAAACTGTATGGGAATGTGGCATAAAGCACTATTAGCGACTGTAACACCTCAAGTATGGGTAGATTCTGTACAACACACCGAAACAATCGTTAAAGAATAGTAGGATTGAGAAGTTGAGTTTAATGAAAGAGATGTTGCATGGTTGATCATTAATGTGAATGGGGGTAGCGACGACAGCAGCTGGGATTCAGACTGCAGTGACGACTAATCGCAAAAAAATTATGGAACCGTAGGGGAAATTAATAAAAGAAACTTTTACACTATGGATATTTTGACGTTTGTAAATTAATTAATTATTGGCATTTAGTTGATTGTGTATTAATAAATATCTTTAACTTTCTGTATAATAAATAAATACATATAAAACCAAATATAACGTCTATTGTTAAATTACAAACTGTTAGGTACTGCATTAACCTCTTTGGTCACTTCCGTCTTTAAAGCAGCGACTGCAAAATCATACCTTTCATTTGTGATATAATTGATCATTTTGGGATTGCACTTTTATTGTCTTCAAAATCTTCGTTCGCTAAAGATATTTACTTGCATCTTGTAAATAGCCTAGTGTAGTATATTTTTAAATTTAATGTGAACTTGTGCTTATTGTTGAGGATGTTACTTGTTTTACTACTTTCACACAGCTCATAATATTACAACTTAGCAAAACTAAAAAATTAAGCAATTATTTTATAGCCGCACGAAGCAGAACCAATGGTTTGAATAACAACCAATGCAATAAGCACTTTTATGTTGTATTTGTTGTATGGACTTAAGAATTAGATTTAGCAAAGTAGTTCTTCACAGTAGGTCTGAGTTTGGATTACATCAAATCAGCAGTTTCTAAGTTTTTCAATTTCAAGGGTTTATATACATCAACTAGTGTTCACAATATTATGTGGGCAAGCCTTAAAATTAAATTTTCATGAGTTCATGTACTTCATATACCTACTTACGAGACAACAATATTTATGTACTTTGGTTCAATTTCAAAAGAATATATGTATTTGTGTATCAAGCATCAACATTGTATCACGATTCTGTTATATATTTTTCTGAAAATCAGAATATTGTTTTCTTAGTAAAAGCCATTCTTATTCATCGGCAAATAGAAAATCCACTAACACAATAGTGGAGGTAAAAATGAACTTGATGAGATCAAAAATATTTTAGTTTTATAAACATAGCCTCTGCAGGTCTTGAATATTGGTGGTCATTCTACCGTGCCTTGTATAATATGTTTATCACTATTTAATCAGAAAAATGAAACAAGGTTAAAAACGCCCTATTATATTTAAAATATGTTCACTAACTTAGATAATAGAAAAAGTTTTCTAAAGTTGTACTTATGGAGCGATCTATTATACGGTAGTGAGACTTGGACAATTAAAGAGGTAGATAAGAAAAAAATAAAAGCTTTTGAAACTTGGTGTTATAGGAGAATGTTAAAGATTAGTTGGACAAACACAGTAACAAATGAGGAAATTTATAGAAAGATAGGTGAGGAATCCTGTATGTGGAATCAGTTAAAGGTCTGGAGAGATAGAATGATAGGGCACCAGTTAAGATATGAAGGACTATTTAGGAAGGTCTTAGATTATAGACTGCCAAATAAAAATAGAGTAGGAAGACCTAAACAAAGCTATATTAGTCAAATTATTGGAGATTTAGGTTCTGAAGGGTATGTATACCTTTTTTAGACTAGCTCAGAATAGAAAAGAATTTAGAGCTGCGTCAAACTGACCTTAAGTAAGTTCGAAAATAAAGCAAAAAAATAGATAAATAAAAATCAGTTAACTAAATGTCACCATGACATAACTCATAATTAGTTAACGGTCTGGCATGTTGGCAGCGATTCGTTGCTTAATCCTACCATAACATATTGTAGCGGGCTAATACTACCGCATTTCTTTAATTTAAAACAAGTAATAACAAACGTCTTTATTACTTACTGTTCACAAGTCTAATTAACAGTATATGCCTTATTTATAGATGTTTTCAGTCCGCTTAACAATGAAGCACTACTACACTAATGAATTTACAAGCACTAATATCTTCTTAAACTATCTTCTTTACCATAGGTTCATTAACAACACTAACACAACTATTTGTTTATACACTTCTATTTATTTATGTATACTACAAGCTGCATGTACATTAGACACAGCATATCACATTTATGTACACCTTTAAAAGCTCAAAACTACTACTACTTTACAACGTTATAATTTATATACGACACTCTAGTATAGACTGACTCTTGCATTCATTAGCGGTCTTATATATACTCTGGATTACAAGGATGACTCATGTTCCCGTAATTTCTAGAAGAATTCTGGAATCCTTGAGAAGGCGCTGTGCCCCGAGCGTTTGTATGTTTGACGGGTTGCCTAATAGTGGATCGCAACAATATAATTTAACACTTTTCCTTTTTTGGAGGGGATAACTAGATAATATTTCATTTCCTTATAAATGGGAATCATGTAAACATGTTGGAGTTCTCTAACAACCATCAGGTTGCTAATATCTATGTAGAGCCAGGTAGATAAGAAAACAATATAGGAAAACCTAGACCAAGCTATACTAGTCAAATTATTAGAAATTTAGGTTTTGAAGGATATGTAAAACTTTTTAGGCTAGCTCAAAATAGAAAAGAATTTTGAGCTGCGCCAAACCGATCTTAAGTAAGTTTAAAAAAAAGAATAAAAATCAGTTAATTAAATGTCACCATGACATAATTCACAATTAGCAGTCTGGCATGCGGACAGCGATTCACTACTTAAGCCTTACCATAACATATAATTTAATAAACGTCACCGTGACATAACGTACAATTAGTTAGCGGTCTGGCATGTTGGCAGCGATTCGCTGCATAAGCCTTACCATAACATATAACTTAATTAATGTCTCTATGACATAACTCACAATTAGTTAGCGGTCTGGCATGTTGGCAATGATTCGTTGCTTAAGCCTTACCATAACATATACTTTAACACTTTTCCTTTTTTGGAGAAGATAACCAGGTAATATTTCATTGCCTTATAAATGGGAATCATGTAAACATGTTGGAGTTCTTTAACAACCATCAGGTTGCTAATATCTATATAGAGCCAGGTAGATAAGAAAAGGATATAACAGTATAGGAAGACCTAGACCAAGCAAAATTAGTCAAATTATTAGAAATTTAGGTTGTGAAGGGTATGTAGAACTTTTTAGATTAGCACAAAATAGAAAAGAAGTAAGTGCTAGGACAAATCGACCTTAAGTAAGATCGAAATCAAAATGAATGATGACACTAATTCAAATTATTAAGTTAAATAGTTTAGACTGTAGTTTTATCAATACAAATTCAATCTAAAAATTACATTTTGAAAAGTAACAAACCACACTTCGCTACCAATTACTAAATATTTGCAATCTCTCGTTTGAACCAATAGCGTCATTGTAGTTACGAAGAATAGATATTTTGATAGTGACAACTGCGCCTATATACGACATCACGAATACTGATGACGAAAGTTGGTTTAGAAATTGCAAGAATTATATCTTATATTCTTATATATAAATAGTGAACACATTTTCAACATTTTGCTGCAGAGCCAACACCTAACCATATGACGTCATGGCCCTGAACCGACGAATAAAGAATATCATGTGAGCTATGTTAAATCGAAGTTTCTGTCACTTGTTTACACCTTTGAGTCTTTAGTACATTTCAACAATTTAGTGTGTGTGTGTGTGTGTGCGCGCGCGCGTGTGTGTGCTGATCGCGCTTGTAACAATAGAAATACAGTTGATGAGAGGGAAACTACTGGAATAACGTTTTGTAAATATGTAAAGAATGATCAGTGACGGATCTTACGCAATTGTTAATACGATAACATAAATTCCGGTTGCTTGAAAATAAAATAAGTTATTTATTGTTTATATATTTTTAGATTTTTGAAGGATCCTCAGCAACGGAACTTGTGCGAACATCAAAAACGCCACCGTTAGCTAAAGTCAGCTGATACGTTACAACTAGGATTGAATTCCTCAACAAAATTAATTGAATTCGACACTAGCAAATCGCCATATTAAACACACTTAGACACGCCTCTTGATTAAGGTGACCAGACGTCCCGCTTTTAACGGGACAGTCCCAATTTTTCACAATTTGTCTCGCGTCCCGCGACGTTTTTTAAAAGTCCCGACTTTTAGAATTAAGTTAAAATTTATTTATGAAAATCATTGTTTTGTGTTCTAAGAATCCTTCAATTTGTTTTGCGACCTAAGAATCCTACGGGCTACGACGACTAACATATTGTTTTTGCTACCCAGTTACATTGTGTTCGTACTGCGTGCTAGCAAGCTAATTAAACAAATAAATATTACAAATCTGCTACTTACCATAGAAAATTCAGGTAAGTAATTTATTTATATATTTCATAAATACGTAAATTTTCTTAAACCTAGTTTAAAATACTCGTAGTCTTCATATTTTATATTGATGACAAAAAGTATATCACCGACCTTAACTTTAAAAGAAATTTTAGAAAGAAATATACGAATAAAATTTTGCAAATATTTAAGTCAATCACACTAATTTCGTTATAAACAACAATAAAATATGTTTATGTAAATTATGCTTAGTGCTAATTAATTCGGCGAATAAAAAATACGTCAAGGAATAAAATATTATACATTTTTTTATATTTGCAAATTGTACTTATGTTAAAAATGAAAAAATATTACGATATTATTTTTATTCTGTATGAAAATTGTTGTTGATCCCCGCCCCCGTCTTCAGAGTTGTCCCGCTTTGCCCATCTAAAAATCTGCTCACCTTACTCTTGATGCCATTTTCTCATTAAAAAAAGCAATATAATAGCGTCCCCCGACTATACTATAGTCCATTCGCTTTAATTTTAGGATGACGTCACAACTGAATAAAATACCACATTGCCAATGTTAGCTTAAATCATTATATATTTAATGAAAAATATAGGAATATTCTTATTGGCAAGAAGAATTGGTGGCAACACCGTACAGTACTGCCAACCTTTATTTTGTTAAATGACAGTATACTTCAAGTGCAAATCTAGATACTTATTTGCATACGGTTGCCAACACTTAATTAGTGAATTTGACGTCATCTTAAAGTTAATTTGAATGGACTATACCTCAAAGGTTGTACGCTACGTCAATTAGGATTAGCCGTCAAGGAGGAAACCGTTGATTTCAAAATACTGACATTATATTATATTACAAGTATCGCTTGCAATTCGCCATGGTAAGCATTTTTCATTTTTGTAGTTATCTCATGTTTGTTTAAGATTTCACTTACTAATGAAATAGAATAAAAGAAGTTTGTTATAGATTATTTTTGTTAAATATACTGTATTTTAGTAATCTTTTTAAAGAAGCCAAAATTTAATGTAACACTTTTATCGTGCAAATGTATTGATAAAATAAAATGAACAGAATCGAAATTAACATTGATTGCTTAAAATTATATATTCGTACAGCATTTGTATGTATTTTCTACCGGCATAAATTTTTCTTAAATACTTAAAATTATTTCAGCCCTTTACAGGAATTGTAGTTCTATGCTACATTTGCTCTATTTATTATTCGCATACTCGTTAATCGAGTACGTGAATTTAATATTATCTATTGCTTTGATGCCTCTTCGATATGATTTTTGTACGATTAATTTTTATAGCAACAACCTCTTTAAAATAATATTTACATAATGATGTACATTCAAATTTAATCTATCGACTATTATTGGTAGTTATGTAAATACCGTTTTTCCAGACTGATATTATGCGCAATATTGTAAATAGAATTTACTATAGTTTATCGTCTGATAATAATACAAATACGCGTGCGTGTGTGGCGAGATGTGTACATTCAACTTTCCTTAATAAGTGTGTTTGAGCTTTTTCTTATCTTCTTGTGATTCTTGTTCAGGAATATAACGTAGCGTCATTGTGCGTAAAATGAGACGTTTTTCAATTTGAAAGCTTTGCTGCTTCATTTTTCGGAACTACTTTTACGTCATAAATATCGGTGACTATTCGTTCCTCAATTTTCAAAGATGATTTCTCCTATATTTATGTAAATTAAAACAATTAAAACATAATTTAAAACCACTGAATCTCGGTGAAATAGGCCATATAATTAGAAAACAATAGAAGGGAATTGAGCTGTATATAGGCTGTTGTGAGAATTGCAGGGAACGGTGTAGTCTAACTCAGAACGTAAATAAGCTGAGGTACAAGTCCGACCAGTTTCAAGATGTAAGACCCAATGACGAAAAAATAAGTGTTCTTAAATCTGATGATTATTATAAACAACTACAGGTGTTGGCTGTGAAATATTTTCAACTAATGTTGATTGTGCGAAAGGATAAATTGGAAAAACTATTAATTCGACAAATGTTTAAGTGCTGGGGGAACTTGGCAGCCAAAGGCTGCTTACCCCCCTTCACATACCCCTGAATATCGGTGAAATAGAGTATAGAACTGTAAAAGGTGACCGAACTGCATCAAACAAGAAAGAACAGCAGCTATGTTCAAAGACAACAAACATAGATAGAAGAAGAAAACTGTTCAAAGCATAGTGTGGAGCACAGCACAGTACATCTATAAAATAGGGGCAGTAAGAAAAGCAGACAAAAAGAAATAGAAGCCTTCTGGAATGTTGTGATTTAGATGTATGAGGATGGTAGCAAGGACAAAGTTAATAACAAATAGGTTGTAGAAATAGTAGAGGAATAAAGATATCTGTGGAAAACGAAAAAAATAGGAGAAATAGAAGAACAGGATACGTTCTAAAACATTTCTGGGTAATAGTACGGGATATACTACAAGCAGAGATAGGAAAAGAGAGGTAGAGGTAGACCGAGATCAGACTTCCGCACACAGATAGTGATAGATGCAGACTGTGCAAATTTCAGGGAAATGTGTATTTTGGTTCAGACTAGGAAACAATGAAGGTACGCGTCCAACCAGTTCTAGGACTGAAAACCTAATGACGATGAAAACATTTTTTATTTTTTTTCTTAGTGTTTCATGTTACCCTCATAGTTTGGGCAACTTAACACACTTGTTTATTAACCTGTTTGGCTTATGTTAGGCTATAGGTATGAAAACATAAGACACAAAATATGTTTTTAAAAAAATGTAAAAAATCTTACGACACAAAATATATTTTTAAGAAATGTAATATTTAATAGGTTTGTGTAATACATACAAAACAAAGAATTTTTAAACAAAATTAGTCAAATCTAAAGCACCAGCGAGAGTTATACGTTATACGTTAGTCACTTGCGCATTACTGACTTCTTGCACATCGTCAACTACAGGATAAACGTAAATGCCATTTGCCTTATCTGATTTTCTAAAAACCTTAACTGTGGCAGTTTTCAAATTCTTTTCCAGCACTCTACCGTAAAAAATTATTTTCTTTTGCTTCTTCGCATGGTAGCTGTACATGAATTTCATAGCTACAAATGATCCCTCTTCTATTGGTAGAATATTTATGTTGTCGACGACACCATCTTCATCTCCGTCAGTATGGGGCACATTTTCAATGCCATTATCCATCGCTCTTGATTCGTTGAAAATAGCTTGTTTCTCTGAAGTCCACTCTCAACATCGCCGAGGCCGTGCAAATTGATGTTCTCTTTATCTGATAAATCATGCAAAGAAGTGGATGCAGTAGAAATGTCTTCGGATTCGTAGCCTGACTCACTTACTGGTTTAACCTTCTTTTTATCTTAGAAAAGGTTGTTGCTTGCATGTTGTCTACTTTGGTCAGATTGGGAGGCAACGTACTAGTGACGATTCTTTCGCCTGGTGCAATACATAACCTCTTCTTCATGTGGCGTATCGGGTTTGTTTCCTTTTTTCTTCAAATTTTTTAGATAACTTTCAAAACGTAAGGTTTAGTGTTCCCCTAAATCTTCACGATTCTCTTTAGAAGATTGCTTAGGTAATAGCTTTATTACTTCACCTCTGTTGAGTGGAACGTGCTCACTATTCGAAACCATGGTTTAACGTCGTATGCAGTTTTTCCTCCAGTTCCTCTAGACATGTTTGTAGAAGAGATGATAATTTATCTTTTGGCACGCTGCTGCGATTTTTTATCTTCAATTCATAGAGGACACTGCTCCACTTGGATTTCATATGTTTAAAGTATGCAACGTTTAGTGGATAGGTAAACCCCATATTATTTGAAGGCAAAAGGACAAACAATAATATTTTTTTCACATTCTGCAGGTACTGCTGGCGATATACGACTTGACAGGTTGACCCCAATTAAATTTTTTTTTGAATTTGGTTCCATTTGTAAGTTATTGAAGTATGTCATGGCGATAGTGAAAACCCAGTCTTTGAAAATTTCCATCGTAAACCATCCATCTTTGAACAATTGTGGATCACGCCTTGTGACCGTGTACTGTCAACGAATTATAAAGATGCGATGATTTGTAGGGAGTATGCGGTGAAAGAAAAGTGTCGTCTGCAGCAGTTGCAAATATCACAAATACACTGCTTTTTGAACTGTTGATTATGGTTTCAGGATGACGACATGAGCGCTTAACTATAACTCGTTTCCTTTCTCGATCGTCCGTTATTTTGGTCTCATCGTAGCTAACGAATGCGCTGATTGTTTCCAATTAATAAAAATATTTATTTATCACATTACTATCCAGACGAGCTCTTCAGAAAACCATCAACCCAGTCTCTTCCTGGCGGGTTCCTTTTGAATCTATGTTCGGTCTTACCTTGGTGATCCAAAAAAGACTTTATAATTAATCGAATGTCAAATGTAGTAAAAAAAATGCCCTAGTTTGATGTCAATTTGATTCTTGATGAAATACCTTTTTGTTCTAAATCCGTGAATACAGTAGGAAGACCGACTTTGCCAGTTTCCACACTACATACATGTCTATGAATTGTCGCTCTAGGTAGTTATTTCTCACTTGCCTTGTGAAGTGATAATTTGTTAATTTTTACTGCCTCTACAGCCTTAAAAGATACTCCTCTTCATAGTCACTGTAACTGCGAGCACCCATTTTCCTTGTCTTTTTTACCCATAACACTAAAACAAAACAAAATTGAGTTATTATATCTATAGGTACATACCGAATCTAAGATCTATGAACTATTCTAGTTTAAAGGTAAGTATTTTAGACATTTCCGTATCAGATTTCTGACAAAAATTGTTCAAATAAACGATTGAAGTGATTTGTGAGCATGCACTTTTTCAAAATTACAAACAAACAATCGATGGCAACACGAGACGCTTGTCTCATGTTATCCTCTAAGGGCTAACTATTTTTGAAACATTTATTAGTTTATAAACAAACCAAATCAAGGTACGTAATAAGACAAGAATATATTTGCACAGTTGCAAGTGTGTTAAGTAAAAAAGACAAAATTCCAAGTGGTTTGGAATGTAACTGAAGCTGAAGTTAAATTACCAACAATTTTTTACACTTAATATTACCAAGTTAAAACTTTAATTTAAAGCACATTTGAATTAACATGGTTTAAACTTGTTGACATCAAAGACCCAGAACAAACGCCATTCGCATCTAGGAATAGACTGAAAAATAATCAGTGTTAACATCAATACTTATTCTGTTGCGCCAGTTGTTTGTCTCATGTTAGACCCATGTCTCATGTTAAGCACATTGACGGCATAATAGTAGTATATCTTTGACAGCAGTAAATAACTTAAGAAGTTGCTGTTATAAGGTCAATCGAGGTAATTAGGTACATTTATTTAACATTTCCATTTGTTTTAGTTTTCTAAAATCAAACCAAGCTATGTAGCGCTTTAAAATTGTACCATGCGTTAAAGTGATTATTGTTTCGGTAAAGGATGACGTACGTGGCTTTCATGTTTCAATTAAAAATATGTTAAATGCGTTTCTTTTTGTTTAAATTAAGTGTTCCCATTTGACCAAGAGAATGAAGTATATAAGAACACTGAATGACTTTGCATAAGGCAACGTTATATTTGATATTGGGTGTAGTGTTCTGATTTATCTGGGTTCACCTTGTTAATGCTTTGCAGCAACAGAGATAACATTTATTTACAAGTTTAAAATACGAACTAATTATACATTAAAAGTATGACGCATAGGGAAAATATTTACAAAAGTTTTGTGTGCGTAATTGCAAATTCTTTTAACACGGAAGCACTTTAGTTTGTAAAGTTGCTGGATGTGGTTTTATGTAGAAGAATTGAATGTTAAGGCTTCATGATGAAGACCTGTATCTGGTATGTGTGTGGATGATGTCCATCGTTATGTTGAATGCAATGCGACACTTAGCGACGGTGACTGTGGCCGGATTCTCATGACCTCGGTACCTAGTTAATAATCTATAGGAACACTGTGGCACGATTTAAATAAAATTAAATAAAAACCCTTAACCACAAAAAATATTTAAATTAGATACGTATTTCGACCACTATGTGGTCTTCATCAGTAGGAAACCTGTTAAAAAAAAAATTAGCTGTTGTTCTGGAACACTTCAGAGGATATTCTTCTCACGACTTAGGCTGAAGTGAACCTTCCCAACCTATAATTTACTATATTGTTGCTTTAAACACTATCGAGGATATTCTCCTCACCCGCAGGATAGTGTTCTCAACAACAAACAAGTGAATTGTGACATTATAACTTAAATCTACTTAATTTATACTAATTCTAAAACTACTGAAGCGGAACCAATTTAATCTTGCTTTCTCATTGGTTGTTGACCAATAGGGAAAGCAAAGCAGATGGCTCTATTGGCCCTTTATCGGTGTTTAAGAGGGGTCCTTTATGTTTAACAATTTTAATTGATTCATAGGCATTTAAGGAGGCAAACGTTGGTACCGCTTTTAACAATTTGACATTTTCTAGTTTAACGGGGTGGCTGGTTTCAAATATATGTTTGGCGACCTGAGACCTTTCATATTTACCATATTTGAAGTGAGCAATGTGTTCTTTAAATCTTGTTGTTATATTCCTCTTGGTCTGACCAATATATTTTTGAAAACACTCTGGCCCTGCACAACTAATTTCATAAATCCCCGACTTTTGCAATTTTTCCACCTTGTCTTTTGGATTACCTAGCAAATCTTTAATTTTATTAGTATTAGTGAAAGCAATTTTGAAATTACACTGTTTGAATATTTTATCAAGACCCTTTGTGGTTTTGTGAAACGGAAGTTTAACATATTTAACATTATCGTTAGAGGTGGTTGATTGTACCTACCTTTTCTTATCTCTGCTTGTAATATATCTCATACTATTCCCCAAAAATGCCTTAGAACGTATTCTGCCCGTCTATTTCTCCTACTTTTCCCCACAGGTACCTTTATTTCCCTACTATTTCTATAGTCTATTTGTTATTAACTTTGTCTGTCCATGCTATCATCTTCATACATCTGAAGCACAACATTTCAAAAGTCTGCAATCGTTTTTCTGTCTGCTTTTCCTACTACCCGTATTTCATAGGCATACTGTGCTGTGCTCCACACATATTCTTTCAACAATTTTCATCATGTTTCTATGTTTGTTGTTTTTGATCATAGGCGCTGGTCTTTCTTGTTAGAAGCAGTTCGATCCCTTTCTATTGCTTTACAATTATATACCCTATTTCTCTGACATTCAGTTGTTGTGAAGGGAGGCGGCGGCTCCATGGCGTAGTTGATATGCGTGTGACTACCACGTCCAAGGTCCCGGGTTCAAATACCGACACGGTCCGCTTGAAAAATGTTAGACGAGCATTTTTCACAAAAATACGCCGTCGTTCGGATGAGAAGTAAAATGGAATTCCCGTATGTGAGTGTTGTCACGCTCGTTAAAAACCCCTACCTTGCTTGGAACAGCAAAGGTTCGGCAAAATTCAAAATTTTTCAGGAAAAAAAAACTCGCTTCCTGGGCAATGTAGTACCTGCGGGTGGAGCATTGGAAAATCACATGTAAGGTATGTGAAGGGGGTTAAGCAGCCTGTGGCTGCCAAGATCTCCCAACACTTAAACATTTGTCGAATTAATATTTTTCCAGTAATTTCTTTCCACAATTAACATTACTCAAAAATATTGCACAACCAATAACTGTAGTTACTTATAATAAGCATCATGTTTAAGTACAGTTGTTCTTTTGTCATTAGTTTATCCATCTTGGGACTGGTTGAATGCGTACCTCCATTGATTTCTATTCTGAGCTAGCCTACACATTTCCCTGAAATTCCCACAGCCTACATCTTTCACTATCTGTGTGCTATAGTATAACCTAGGTCTACATTTACTTCTCTCTTTTCCTATCTCTGCTTCTAATATATTCCGCACTATTCTCTTATGCCGTAGTATGTGGCCTATAATCCTATCTCTCCTATTTTTTACCGTTTTCCACATATTTCTTTCTTACCCTACCATTTTTAGTACCTCTTTGATCTTAACTTTGTATGTCGAAGATATCTTCATCATTCGTCTGTAGCACTACATTTCAAAGGCCTTTTTCTTGTCCGCTTCTCCTACTGCCCAACCTTCACAGCCATACAGTGCTCTGCTCAACATATATGTTTTAAGCAATCTTTTCCTTGTTTCTATGTTTGTTGTCTTTGATCACAGTAGTTGCTTTTTTTTGTTAAATGTAGCACGACCTTGTGCTAATCTTTGTTTTATATTTTTTGCGCTTTTCCCATCTTGCGTTATTTGGCTTCCTAGGTAGCAGAAATCCTTAACCTCTTGTAAGTTCTTGTTACCTATTTGTATTCTTGTTTTTGATTTATTTTCCTCTCCTTTGCATACTAGTACTTTAGTTTTATTTTTGTTAATTTTCATACCGTATGTCTCTGTTAGAACCGTTTCCATTTCATTAAAAGCAGCTTCTAACTCTTCCGTGCTAGATGCTAATACCGCTATATCATCTGCAAATCTAAGCATATCAATTATTTGTCCCTGAATAGCAATTCTAAATGTCTTCCTGCATTGGACAGTATTCATTGCCTCTTCAATGTAGAAGTTAAAAATTAATGGGGATGGGCACATCCCTGTCTCACCCCTTTTCTAATGTTTACTTCTCTTTTGCTATACGTTTTATATCCCTAAAATTGATTCTAATTAGTTTGTATGCTTTATCTGTCTTTTCTATTTTCAACTTAGTTTGTACCTCTGCACTTTTCATCAATCCATTGTTCTATAGCTTTCCTGCATTTGCTAATAATTTCCCATGTTATGGCTTTGTATCTCTGTTTTCCTGTTTCGTCTGATTTATTTTTGCATTTTTGTCTTTCTTCTATTAAATTCAGGATATCCTCTGTTATCTATGGTTTCTTATTTTCTTTTTGTGTATATCCCAGAATATCTCTGGCCGCCATGTCTAGGCTGAATTTAATGTTATTCCATTCTGTTTTACTTCCTTAGTATCAGATATTTTCCCGATATCTTTGAGCAATTCATTTGACTTTATTTCGAATCTTTCTTGAATATCTTTATCTTTTAGTTTCTCAAAGTCAAAGTGCCTTTTTCCGTTTCTTTTTCTCAAATTTTTTAATTTAGGTGCGGCCTTCATAATTACGATGTTGTGGCTAGTGTCTATATCTGCATTTGGGTAGCTTCTACAGTCTGTGACTTGATTTCTAAACCGTTGTCTTACATGAATGTAATCTATTTGATATCTTTCTATATTTTCTGATAGCTTCCACGTATATCGTATTCTAGCATGATGTTGAAATAATGTGTTTTTATTTTGACAACGATCCTAGGTCATGGATAAAGATGATTTTAAAACTATGAGTGATTTAATTCCCGAAGAAGATTAAGAAGAATGCTAAACAAACCACAACAAACATACAGGGAGTATTTAATGTGTTTGTCATGATTAAATTGTTCTTGTTTCAAAATTTTACCAACCTATTTCTTCTGTCGTTTCTCGTGCCTAAAACAAATGAACCTACTCTCGCTCCCTCCCTACTCTCACCTACGACTGCATTAAAATCCCCCGTAATTATTAAATTTTCATGTCCTTTTACTACGTATCTTAGTATGTCTTCGATATCTTTGCAGATCGCTTCTACCTCTTCGTCACTGTAGGTAGGGTTGGGCATGTACACTTGTATTATTGCTGTGTTCACCGGTTTAGATTCTAATCTAACCATGAGTACTCTTTCATTCTTTTGTAAGTAATTTTCTACACAGTATCCTATCTTTTTCGCATAACTAACCCCACACTCAAATTTCTTTCCTCTGATCCTGTATGAATTATCCTAAAATCTCCACCCCAAAAATCTCCCGTTTCTGGCCGCCGAACTTCGCTGATCCTTATTATGTCTAGTGCTAAACTAATCATTTCAATTTTCAGGTTCTCTAGCTTACTTACTTGCTTCATACTTCTAACATTCCACGCTCCGACTCGCAAAATGTTCTCGACTCTTATTCTGCTCTTTCCGATCGCATCCTCCGAAGTAGTCCTATCTCGGAGATCCGCATGAGGAACTATTTTAACTCCGGAATCTTTTTCCTAAGAGAATGCTATCGTGTTTATTTCAATTTAAGTACGCTGTTTACTTGGGAGGTAATGTGGTGGTTTACCGTTGCCTTCCACATCGCGGTAGCGTGTCTTAAACTGCCATATCGACCCCTATGGTCTCTGCCAATCTAAGTACCAAAAGAGCCGCTGTCCTCTTTCGGTGACCTGTCTTAGTCTGGTTCCTCACTAACGACCCTACTACTTTGGTTGGACCTGTAAATATTATTTCCTTTCATTATATGAAGGTTGATTGACTTCGTTTTATCAATTCAAACAGGTAATCATAAAGGGGTAAATGAAAATTGAACATCGTAACGTTGTGCACTCTGTGTAAATTAAAAAGGGCTAGCCGTGGCATAATAATAATAAAATTAGAAGATTAAAGAAGAATTGAAAAAATCACCGAGCGGTGGCGTTCAGTAGAACGTTTATTACACCGAGTACGGCGTTATCATATCTATATATATATATATATATATATATATATATATATATATATATATATATATATATATATATATATTATTAATAGGAAGAATAATCCACATTTGGAATACAAATGAATGCTTAATATATATTAATAGTTATTAAGATGAAATGAAAACCCAACTTTGTATTTTAAAGTTGAATTACCATTTCAAATCGAACTAGTAATTGAAAACCACTAAAAGAACGGCTACAGCAGGATTTGAACCTGCAACCTCTGATTATCCGGATCAAACTCAAACTCAAAACAATTTATTAATAATTTGTACATAAAATATATATAATCACATGTCAACAATTAAAAATCGACACTTCCTATATTTGTATTTTTGTGTTACTTAAAATGTTCCTACCGAGCAGGTACACCATTTCGTTATATATCTTTTGTTTCAGTGTTCATTGTTGTGGTACGTTACAACCATCTGACTGTTCATGATAGTTGCGGCTTCGATGTTTGTGTTATTTTTAACAGGAAAGACATAGTCAGAAAACCTGCTTTTACTTATTTGCTGCGTGAGCATCTATTCGAAGATAGTTACTTCGTGGATTTGAAAAATATCGGTAGCTTCTGATACGTAAGTTTATGTTTTAACTTAAATTCTAGGTTGTTTGCCCTTATTTTTGTTATATTTTTGAGGAGGGGATTAGTCTAAAGCTGCGATGAATAGAATTTCTGTGAGATTCTATTTATGTACCGTTCTATGTATTCTATTTCGGCTTGTTCATGAAGATCTGTAATTCGTGTGTATCTGTCCATTTCTGTAATCAACCTCAGACATTTATTTTGGAATCGTTGCAATGGTTGCAGGGCTGTTTTGCTTGCTATACACCACACTGGTGCCGCATATGTTATTGTTGGTCTTATTATCAGTGTGTATATTAGCTTCTTGTTTTTCCTGGAAAGATTACTATTTTTGGCAAGCAGTGGGTATAGTGTTTTCGTACTGGCATATCCTTTGTTTATACTCTTCTTTATTTGCTGCTTGAAGCTCAATCGTTTATCGAGATGTACTCCTAGGTATTTTATTCCATCACTTTCCATTATATTAACACCGTTCATTTTAATTTTCTTAAAAATTTTGTGTTTGTAAATTTCCTAGAATAGATAATAGCTTGTGTTTTGCCGGATTAACTGTAATTTTCCATTTTTGTAATAGCTGGACAAAATGTCGAGATGGAATTGAATTTGTTGGCTACTAATAAATGCCATATCTGAATGCGCATATATCGCAGTGTCATCCGCGAAGAGAGCTGTGGTAGTCCTAGGAAACTCGGGGAGGTCGTGTAGATATATGGTGAATAGTTTTGGGCCTAATATAGAACCTTGCGGTACACCAGCATTGACAATTTTATTTTCTGACTTGGTTTGATTAATTTTAACAATGAAGTTTCGGTCGGTTAGGTATGAGTGAATTAATTTGGTTATGTATATCGGTAGCTGTAGATTGATTAGTTTATAGATGAGACTTGTGATCCAGACTTTGTCGAATGCTTTTTCGATGTCGAGTAGTACCATCGTTGTTACTTTATTTTTATTAAAGTTTACCATGATATCATTTACTATACGTACCACTTGTTGTGTCGTGCTGTGCTGCGTTTTGAACCCAAATTGTGCGTGCTGAGTGGTATGTATAGTTTCTTCGATCTTGACAATGCGTTTGAGTATTAGTTTTTCCGTTAGTTTTCTTAGGGTAGAAAGCAGGCTTATTGGTCTGTACCCTGTTGTTTCGGTTGGATTCTTTCCGGGTTTGATAATGGGAACAATAAGTGCTGTCTTCCATATGCGCGGAAAATATTGTAGCCTAATTATGCTGTTAAATATGTACATGTATTACAGGATTGCTTTTTTTGACAAATTCTTAATTATTATATTTTGTATTGTGTCTTCACCAGGGGCCTTATTTTTCGGTAACGTTTTTATAATCGTCGCTATTTCCCGAGGAGTTGAGATGATCTGTTTTAACGTGTCTACAGGAATCGAATAGTTTTCTGTACGTTGTAGGAATCGATTTACTTTCGTCACTATTTCCTGATGATAAGAGTCGTCTTGTTGCAGTGTATGCACACTTGCGAACTGATCTGCCAGTATATGTGCTTTGTCTTTATCGGTGATGTATTGTGTATTGTTATGTTTTAGTGCGGGTATAGGTTCATAGGTTTTCTTTAACGATTTTGTCATTTTCCACAATGTATTATCTTGTGGACGTAGGTTTTCTAGCTTTCCTTGTCCAAGTTGCGTTACGATAGTCTTTGATAAGGATTTTTACTTCCTTATTTAGTTCTGTCAGTTGTCTTTTAGTGTCCTGGTTTCCTGTCCGCTGCCACATTTTTTCTTATGCGGTTTCTATTTCTTATTGTAGTTTTTATTTCGTTCGGTAGTACGTCTTTGGTGGGATCTATTTCTATAGCCTTGCTGTGTTTTTTGACAGTATTTTTAATTATGCGAGTAAAGTCTTCAATGCATTTCTCAAGTTGTTCGGTACTATTGATTGTTTGAGTTAATTGAATGCTTTGATCTGGGTCCTTTCTGAAACGTTTCCAATCTGTTTTATTGTATGATTGCACCTTTACTTTAGAATGTTGGGATGGTCCATTTGTAAGTTCAAATAATACTGGATTGTGATCCGAATCTAGTTCTGCTATTGACTTTGGTTCTATTATTTCTCTTATGTTTTTGATTATCACTAAGTCTATTGTAGTGGGCGTGGTATTGTTCCAAGGGAAATGTGTTGGGTTGTCCGGGTACAATACTTCTAGGTTATTATTATTGGCGTATTCCCTTAAGGTGATGCCGTTGCGGTTATTCCTGTGGCAGTTCCAGGTAGAATGTCTTGCATTTAAGTCACCGGCTAACACTACTTTACTATTTACACTAAATAAACTACTTAAGTCCGCGTCACTTATTCTGTTCCTTGGTGAGTTATAGGCACACACTATGTGAATATTATTAACTAACCTTATGCATAATGCTTCTAAACTAACGTTTGCTAAAGTAACTACACTATGTGGTACACTATTTTTCACAGCTATTGCGATCCCGCCTTGTCCTGTTTCGTTGGGCCCGTCCTTGCGAATTATAGTGTATCCCCTAATTCTAACCTTTTGTTTACTTTTTAGTTTAGTTTCATTGATTAAAACGATATCTATTTTATTTTCACTTATGCACTGTATTAATTGACCTATCTTACTATTTAGTCCGTTTGCGTTCCACGTCATTAATTTTATCTTATATTCCATAATTGTTCAAGTTTAGGGCGAAGCTGTTGAAAGTTGTAAACTTTTCCAATGGGGTTTTACAGGTACTTAACACTACATTTAAATCTTTGATGGCTTTAAGCATATTACTTACGTTGATTAATGAGTTTAACTTTCCGATTTCTTGCACCAGCTGTTGAAATTCCGTAACATCGTCGTTTCCGTTAATCACTTGTGTATATTGTTTTTCTTGCTGCAATTCTTTTGTCCATGGATTTACTGGGGGTGCAGATAGAGAAGTTGTTATTTTTGGGAACTGTTTGTAGCTTCTTATGTTTGGGATTGTGCTTGTCTGAGTAACGATAGCAGGCTTTGAGCTGGTTTGGTTTCCGAATTTTTTCTTTATTATTTTAGTATAATCTGGACATTCTTCGCTGCTGGCTGGATGAGGGCCGTGTTAATTGGCACACTTTGCTGGTATATCCCTGGATTTGGTGCATTCATACGTCCAGTGGCATTCTGCGCATTTTACGCACTTGATTGTTCCTCGGCAGTTTCCAGTGGCGTGGGACCACTGCTGACAACGCCTGCGCTGTGTGATCCTTCTTTTATTTTCTTGTCGCTCCCAGCTTATTCTAGCAAAAGCCAAGCTTCTTACTTCCTGTTGCAGCCGCTTTAAATTTATGGTATTTTTTGTGATGACTAAGTACAGCGGTGCATTTTTCGTTTTCATTTTATAGCTATTTATGACAGGGATGTCTTTAGCTTTTAGTTCTTCATTAATTTCAGAAGTTGTTATATCGCCGTCTAGGCCACGTATTACAAATGCATGAGTTTTTTCTTCTACGTCAGTGAATGTATGAAATTGTACTTCATCCTCTTCCATAAATTTAAGGAATTCCTTACGTTCATCGCGATCACTTATAAAGATCATCGTGCTGTTTAATGTATATTTTATATTAAAACCCTTTTTTATTACAGCATTAATTTCACTCACTAATTGTTTGTGACTTTAGCTTTGCCGTGTATCACAATCGGGGGCGGCGGTTTAGCTTTGCGCGTCTTTGTGGTTTTATGAGTAACTTCTGAAACACTTCCATTGTCGGTGTCATTTACGTCCATTTGTGTTTGATAGTCACCTTCATCATTTTCCGGTTGAATGTCTGTGAATCGATTTTGTGTACTAGTTAAGGATTCTTGGCTTAGAGCTTTATGCGTTAATTTAGCGAACTTTTTCGGTCTTTGAAACCCATCAGCATCTATATCTGGTAGTGAAAGTTTATTATTATTATTATTATTAGAGCGATATTCAAAGCTCTTAGTAAATCGTAACCTTTCCATTGTTATAACCTCTGCGTTCAATGATTCATCGGACGTTCTTGGTATTATCCTGGGGTCGTTTTGAAGTAGGTTCTTGACCGTATTATTTAGCTCGCTTACCTGCGCTTCAGGAATGTCGGTATCGCTGATTGTTGAAACTGAATTCTGGGTAGAGTTTTCAGTCACTATTTTGTTCTTTAGCTTTAGTAAGCTTTTAATATTGACTATTTCTTCGCTAACATTTACATTATTAGTGCGTTTCGGTTTGCGGATCCCTGTTACATTAATTTTTAAAAGTTTATTAGGTTTCATAAACAACCATACGCCAGTTAATTATAACGTTACACACTGTAGACGTAAACTTGAGAAGCTTTATTCTTATACTTAAATTATCTACGATTATCACTAACTTACATGTCACTATCAGTGTCCTACATAATTAAAATACGTACGTAAACGATCATAAAGCTATAATTTATACAGGCGGCTTACGCATGAGTTCGAAGTACGAAATCAATTTCAGCGCGCTCTGAAATACGTCCTCACTTGTTCGACGATCGAATGCGACTGATTATCCGGATCAGTGCTCTAACCAATTGAGCTATCTAGCCTAATTGTTTAGATGATGTTATACTTAATACTACTGAAGCTTGGCCCTTGTTAACGATTTTCAATTACGTCTTGCATTTAAGGAAATTGAGTATAACATCATCTAAACAATTAGGCTAGATAGCTCAATTGGTTAGAGCACTGATCCGGAGAATCAGAGGTTGCAGGTTCAAATCCTGCTGTAGCCGTTCTTTTAGTGGTTTTCAATTACTAGTTCGATTTGAAATCGTAATTCAACTTTAAAATACAAAGTTGGGTTTTCATTTCATCTTAATAACTATTAATATATATTAAGCATTCATTTGCATTCCAAATGTGGATTATTCTTCCTATTAATAATAATATAATTACATTTTTGTATTATTCCGAACGTTGCAAAAATGGGATGATCAAGTTATTATTACATGAATTATGTATATAACTAGATTCAATTTCCTTAAATGCAAGACGTAATTGAAAATCGTTAACAAGGGCCAAGCTTCAGTAGTATTAAGTATAACATCATCTAAACAATTAGGCTAGATAGCTCAATTGGTTAGAGCACTGATCCGGAGAATCAGAGGTTGCAGGTTCAAATCCTGCTGTAGCCGTTCTTTTAGTGGTTTTCAATTACTAGTTCGATTTGAAATGGTAATTCAACTTTAAAATACAAAGTTGGGTTTTCATTTCATCTTAATAACTATTATATATATATATATATATATATATATATATATATATATATATCAGCAGGAAAAACAAAACAATCTTGAACCTTTATTTGAGCAACAAAATTTGATATGGATAGAAATATTAAAAACAATTCCGCATACAAAAATCACATTATCCGTTTGAATTTTACCACTTACAGGTCATCGCGTAAACTTTACAAATGTGATTAGCAAATCGTGAAACATTTTAAATATTACTGATCTATTATCCAGATACGATCCACTACTCAAAAGTTATATGGATAATAAAATTAATAAAGCCAAAATCTAAGTTCGCTTAACCATAACGAATTATTATCTCGGCATACAACAATATTTTGAATGAAATAATTTTCACTGGTTCAAAAATCGCCATCCTATTCAATAATTTTAGACGCGACACGAGATATTTCTGAGGTTGACCAACTTTTATTGATGAAAAGATGTGTCTGTAAAGCACAATAAAAAATTACTTTCCATAAAAGTATTTTAGAATTTATGAAATAATAAATCAGTTTCACAGTTTACAATATGAATTTGTTGAACATTTTAGTGGTTTAGACATTCCCTTAACAGAATGCTAGAGTCAGGGTTATAATGGAGCAGCCGTAATGAGCGACAAATGTGGTTTGTAGTTAGAGGTCAAATGTTACCAACAGCAGAATAGGCACACTATGCTGTACACAATTTAAACTTGGTACTGAACGATTCTGTGAATAACTTTAGGTGTCTGCGTTTTATGATTTGATAAATGTCATCTAGAGGGCGAGATAGGTTTTGGGTCTCTTGGAGCGGTTTTTTAAAAAAGCTTCTTCAAAAAAACTCTTCTATCAAATTTATTTCATATAAAAATTACAATTTTTTAATCTACAAGTACGTTATATGTAGTAACGTGTGGAGATGGAAATAATTCTAAGTTGATTTCACTAATTAAATATATTAAAATTACGGTGAGTAGCTGAACTACCAACAATGTTGAAGTTGTAAAGCTTTAGACTGACTGGCCATCTTGGGCTCTCGAGGGTATTTATGCTATCCCTGCCCTTCACATTGATTATGGAAACTGCAGAGCTCATGTCTGCTTATTTCTGTATACAATACCATGTATTACTTCTTAGTAATCTTAATTCTAATAATTGCCGTCTTATATCCTACTGTGACCTGCAGCTGCAGTATCATGTTGCGTCTGGAATACAATGTCTGTTTCCGTTCTCATGTCTGGCTTGTGAACTTTCATAAACCTCTTTTAAATATGTCCTTCAATTTATACATTGTAACAATCTAACTTAAGTTTTAATAATTCTGTTTGATTACATATATCCTAATATGGGGGATATGTAACTGACGCCTTAAAAAAATTAATTACGAAGTAGAAAATTTTCAGTTTTATGCTGTACATTTCCAATTTTTTCAATTTTGCAACAACTGGTACTTCTTTTTTATTTTCAAAGAAAAACTACTCCTGTTCGGACTCTTTGTAAAAGATTTTCACGGATATTGCTTTTCTGATCAATTTTTTACTCTAGGATGACTATCCCGCCAACCAAAAACAAGTAAAGATATTTTTATTCTTTAACTGTGATTGATCTTGACATTTTCACGAACCTGGGTTGTCGTAAGAATTTTAAAGTTTAAAGAAAATTCCTACTTGCAGATTTTTGTGGTGCTTAGTAATAAGCAATAAAAGATTTAATACAATATACAAAAATTTATTACATTATATTTACAGGGAAAGATTAATTAGGATAAATAAAATATAATTAAAGAGATCAACTCGCGAAGATACGTTGTACACTAATCTAAACTAATACGCGCAATATCTATTGTAACATGAAATCTATATTATAAGCCAGTTGTGTGAATTTGTAAGCACTAATGATCTTGTAGGTGCCGAAAATTAGTGCTTCGTTAGTGCTCTTTAATGCTTTATAAAAGAAGGTCGCCGAATAATCGTCTCGTCGAACATGATAATCTATAATTTTCCGGGGAAACTTCACACCTACTCGGGGATTTCCTTAATTAAAAAATTTTTACAGCCGAAAGTTAGTGCTGCGTTAGTACTCGTTAGTGTTTCATATCTCATCAAGGTACGACTACTAATAAAAAAGTTGTGGCCATATACATTTTTGCGACTAACTTCACAACTGGTCGCGGTTTGTTTTAAATTCAAAAATTTGTTTAAGCCAAAAGTTAGTGCCTCGTTAGTGCTTTTAGTGCTTTATGGCTCAGCGGCGTAGGACTACTAATTAAAAAATTGTTACCACTTACATTTTGCGGCTAACTTCACAACGCAGCGGTTTGTTTCAAATTCAAAAATTCGTTTCAGCTACAAGATAATGCTTCGTTATTGCTCTTTAATGCTTCATATTTCAGTGACGTGCGACTTTGAATAAAAAAGTTATGGCTATTTATATTTTTAATGCTAGCCGCGGTTTGTTTCAATATCAAGAAGCTTTTGCAGCCGAAAGTTAGCACTTTGTTAGTGCTTCATATTTCAGCGGCGTACGGCTGCTAATAAAAAAGTTACGATCACTTACATTTTTACAGCTGGCTGCGGTTTAAGTTTCAAAAATTTGGTACAGCTGAAAGATAATGTTTCATTAATACTCTTTAGTGCTTCATATCTTAGTGGCGTACGACTACTAATAAAACAACTGTGGCCGCTTACAGCTGGCCGCGGTTTGTTTCAACTTCAAATTCTTTTTACAGCCGAAAGATAGTGTTTTGCGCTCTCGAGCGCTCTATATTTCAGTGGCATGCAAATATAGATACCAAAGAAATGGGAATATTTTGAGGGCACAAATTAATCGATCATTTTACGAAAACAAATGTCCAGAAAATTGAAAAGGAATGCTATTTACCGAGTTAAAATTGGAATATAAAATCGTAATTGTATTTTGTTTAGACGTTCTTATAAAGATACACTTTAATAAAAAATCTTTATGTTAAACCAACACTTCATAAAGGTATATCTGGCAACAAATTACAAATAAGGAATAAATTGTTTTAATTAATAGAATAAAGTGGACGAAAAAAATTGTTTGTCATCCGTAAAAAGTAGTTATTTATACAATCATATTAAGAAGTTGCCAAATAAATAAGTTTTCACACTAGTCGTAATTATAGGGTAAATTTTAAAGTTATTTGTTCAGTTAATGCATTAATTGACATTTAAAATACATATATTACGTTCCGAAATTTTTACTTGCAACTTATAAGCTGCGACGTTAGAAGTAATGGTATATTCGGAATTAAGCTTTAGAAATGAGTATAATTAAACTGGCGTTGAAAAAAATGAATAGAAATATACGACTTCAAAAATCAGATCCACAAGTTGGCTAAAAGCTTTTTGTTATAGAAACACTAACGAACATGTGTAGCATAATATGCAGTTTTATTGTACGTTAAACCCCAAAGCATTTGCACTTACAGTTTCGAAAGTATTCGATTTCAAAAGTAAGATTCTAAAGTAGGCTAACACATTTTTATTATAGAAGTACTAACGACAATCTGCAACATAGTATTTAGTGCTTCGTTAGTGTTTTATTGAGCTTCAAAACACAAAGCAGCCGCACTTCCGGTTGCGAAAATATTATAATTCCAAGGTCAGATCCGAAAGTAGGTTACAGCTTTTTTGTTATAGAAGCACTAATGGCCATATGCAACATACTCTTTAGTGCTTCGTTGGTGTTTAATTATGCTTCAAACTCCAAAACAGCCACACCTCTGGTTTAGGAAATATTCCATTTCGAAGAACAGATTCGAAAATAGGCTACAACTTTTGTGTTGTAGAAACTGCACTAACAGCTATATGTAGCGCAGTCTCTAGTGCTTCGGTAGTGCTTTACTGTGCTTCAAACCCCAAAGCAACCGCGCATATCCGGTTTACGAAACAATCGACTTCAAAGTTCAAATTGAAGTTGGCTACAACTCTTTCGTTTTAGAAGCACTAACGGCCACATATAATACCCTTTAATGCTTCGCTAGTGCGTTTTTGTTCTTTAAACCACAAATCAGCCGCACTTTAGGCTTCGGGAATTTCGACTTCAAATGTTAAATCCGAAAGTAGGCTAAGACTTTTTGTTATACAAGCATTAACGACCATATGTATCATGATCTTTAATGCTTTGTTAGTGTTTTATTGTGCTTCAAACTTCGACGTTGCCGCTCTTATGGTTTTAGAGAATATTCGTCTGTAAAGTGCAAAACTAGGAGGGGGAAGATGGCCACTACACTTTTATTATGGGAACAATAACATATATATATATATATATATATATATATATATAGCACAATCTTTAGTGTTTCGTTAGTGCTATATTGTGCTTTAAACCCCTACGCACCGAGCATCTGGTTTCCGAAATAATCGACTACAAAGTTCAAATTGGAAAGTTGGCTACCACTTTTTGTTATGGCTGCACTAACGAGTATATATAGCATGCACTTTAGTACTTTACTAGTGTTTGATTGTACGAGGTTTGTTTATTTGAAACCCATCTTTGGTTCAAGAAAAATTTATTGACAACTAAATTTACAAATAATTACCACTACGATTAAGGCGCATATCCCATTGTTTCGTCAACCTATGTATACCCTGCGTAAAGAAATCTTGTGGCTGCTGCTTGAAGAATTCTTTCATGGCGTTTTGTACTTCTTCGTCTCACTGAAAACGGTTACCTTTTAACGCTTTTTTCAGTGGCCCAAATATGTGAAAATCGCAAGGTAATAAATCGGGACTATAGGGTGGATGCTTTAATATCCTCCGTTTCTTTCGCTGTAGATTTTCTTTCACTACGTTGCACACGTACTGTCATTGTTTCCTATTCTGAACTAACCTACACATTTCCCTGAAATTTGCACAGTCTGCATTTACTCCTATCTGATCTAGGTCTACAACTACTTCCTTTTTCTTATCTCTGCTTGTAATATATCCCATACTATTCCCCAAAAATGCCTTAGAACGTATGCCCTTCTATTTCTCCTATTTTTTCCATAGCTATCCTTGTTCTCTTACTATTTCTATAACCTATTTGTTATTAACTTTGTCTGTCCATGCTATCATCCTCATACATCTGAAGCACAGAATTTCAAAAGGCTGCTACCGTTTTTCTGTCTGCTTTTCCTACTGCCCGTATTTCATGGGTATATTGTGCTGTGCTCCACACATATGCTTTCAACAATTTTTTTTTGTTTCTATGTTTGCTGTCTTTTATCATAGGCGTTGTTCTTTCTTGTTAGATGCAGTTCGATCCCCTTCTATTGTTTTACAATTATATACCCTATTTCTCCGGCATTCAGTAGTTGTGAAGAGGGCAATGTAGTACCTTCGGGTGAAGCATTGGAAAATCACATGCAAGGTTGTGAAGAGGGGTAAGCAGCCTGTGGCTGCCAAGCTCCCCCAGCACTTGAACATTTACCGATTTAATATTTTTCCACTATATCATTTCGCACAGTCAATTTATGTCAATTTATGAAATACTAGACCTTAAAATACTGAGCTGAAGATGATTTTACCTTTTTTTTTTTGTACAAAAGCATTAATAGTTTAACCATAAATGTATTTCGTGCTTCATTGCATTTCAAACATCATTTCTCTTCTCGGAAATGTTACACAACATTTGATTTCTTAATGCTCCACCCGAAAGTACTACATTGACCAGGAAGAGAGCTTTATACCTGGAAATTTTGAATTGTGCAAACCTTTGCTGTTTCAAGCAAGGTAGAGATCTAAACATGCGTGACAAAACTCACACACAGGACCTAATTTTACTCTCATCCTAACGAGGGCGTATTTATGTGAAAATGCTCGCTTAACGTTTTTTTAAGTGGGAGCATTAAGAGTAGAAAGTTATACTTTACGAAAATTGGAGCTTATTTGGATGATAGTTAAAAATAGACTTTTGGGCTTCATAACAAAAAAGCTGGAGTAAACTTGTGGTTATACTTTTTAAAGACTATTATTTTCAAAACCAAACGTGCAGTTGATTATCATTATTGCTACCTATAACTACATAAAACCATTTTGCATCCATAATAAAGAATCTCAAGACAACTTACAGATTTAAATGTTGAAGTAAAATATTTTCAAAACCGGATGTGCGCCTGCATTGAGGGTTTCAGCACAATTAAGTACTAATTACCTCATATGATTGTTAGTGCTTCCTTAACAAAAAGGCTGAAACCAACTTCCACCTTCCATCTTTGCAAATATTAGTCGAATATTTCCTAAACCGAAGGTGCGGTTATCTTGGGATTTAAAGCAGAATGAAGCACTAGCAAAGCACTAAAGTTAATGCGGCATATGATCGTTAGCGCTTGCATGACAAAAATTTGTATCCATTTAATTTTGAAGTCAAATATTTCGGAAACGGGAAGTATCGCTGCGTTAAGGTTGAAGTACAATAAATCACTAAGATTATGCTGCATATGCTCGTTGGTGCTTCTGTAAAAAGAAAGTTGTAAGCGTATTCCATATTTAAGCTTTGTACTTTGAAGTGGAATAATTCCGAAACCGGAATTGCGGCTGCGTTTGGGTTTAAAGCAATTGAAGCACTAAAGCACTAAAAAATTACTAAATATAATGACATATATTCAATATGTCTATTTTCGGTTGTAATTTTATAGAATCGCAAAATACATGCACCATTAAAGGAATTTCTGAAGCAAAAATATATTACACGAACAGTAAACAAAAATAGCAAAAGCTTTACCTAGAAATAGAGAGAGAAGCAATTATATAAAACCGCTATTTTATATCCTTGAAATGGTCACCGACCACTGATTTGTTATTAGATACTTATGTCACAAAACATGTATTTTTATAAGTTATTTACCTGTAAAATAGTAAAAATACTTAAGGAATTGAAATGTAGATGGGAAATTTCAGCACCACAGATGGATATGAGCTTTAAATTACATCACACTAAAGTTCCTTAAATGTTGCTAAAAGTATTTGACATTTTCCTTATGTTTCAGAAATATAAAATTCCTATACTTCTCTGGTTACTCTCCATTTTGTGTACACCATTAGTCTGTAACTGGTTGACACTAGTTCCACTAACACAACTGTATAATACAAATATGATACATCCTACGACTTCCACCACTGAAAACCTGTTATTATATATCATATACCAAACTCATCACATATTGAGTCATACCCACCTAATACTAATATTTATTTTTATACATGTAAATTAAAGTTATTAGTTTAGAGATCTACAGACCCGCAAGTGGTTAGTGTGTACCTATTAATTAGCCCTCTTTATAAAATATTCATTTTGAACTAGTATAGTAAACTACTTTTATTATTTGTGTTATCAGGAAAAATAAATATATAGTTTAATGACTAAACTAGCATTTATGATTTGTTTAATTACTTGTCGTATATCAAAAATAAATACGCCATTAAATAATAGAACTTTTAAAAATCAAAATTGGTATTCAAAATGATTTTGCTATTGCAAGTACTTCAAAGTAGTCAGATAATTTATAAGGGCTGACAGCGTTCAATACGAAAATTGTAGTATTAGTAATAGAATACTGAAAACAATAATTTGCACACAAATAATAAATTCATAGCAGAAATGTATTTTTTGTGAGATGAACAATCTCCAAAACCATTGTATTGTAGGTCGGAAAACTTTTGCATTGGCAGCACAAAATCATATAGGTGTGCCATTTACAGACAAAACATGCTAATTATAACCAAGAAGGCGTTGGTCTTTACAGTATTTTTTAAAGAATGATAATCTGACTTATTTTTTATTGTGCAAATACACTAAACCACAAACACAGTTAAAACATTGTTAAAAATGAAAAAATATTACCACAAAAATTTAATAACTTACTGCATTAATCCCTTCCCATCAGTTGGGAGAATGCTAGGTGTATGGTTGTGACTATGGACGTAATATAGAAGAGAGACGCTGTTATGTACACAATCCACAGACCAATAATACAAGAGATGCGTTACTGTACATAAACAATTACAATTAAGTTTAGCGCCACCATGCAGATTGAAGCTTAACTACTTGCTATGGCGGGAAATTTAAAACTAGTGATGAGCGCCATTTGGCGGAAAAAATGCAACTAAATGCGTATTTAGCGGGAATTTCAAATGTATTGCTTGAAAATGTTTACAAATTAGGTAAATATAAAATGTAATATCATATTGTAGTTCATTGAACACTGCTGTTGAGTACTAACTAGTTAAATACTGTACTTAGTTTATTCAATGTACTACATATCTGTACCACATTTTATATTTTACTAACTGTATATTCAAAACTGTTATAAGAAAGATCTATCAAATCACTTATCATTCCATTCATTAAAAGGGGTAGATAAACCTGTGGCTTCCTTAAGAAAAATTTGTGCTTTTATGTTAAAATGTAATCAAATCAATACAAACTTAAGTTTCACAAGTATATATTTAAATTTAAATATTGGTAAAATAAAAATATAAAGATGCTTATTACAAATTGTAATTGTGCAAAATAAATTCATTAGAATTCAAGAAACTTTCAATGTGTAAAATAACATAACAAATTAAATTAATAAATCGCCTTCACCACAAAAATATTTATAAACTACATACGTATTTCGACAAATATCCTCTGGAACAAAATTAGCATGGCAAACTCGTAAATTTTTGTAGACTCATGCAAGATCCATTTTTCCACTGGTAATAAACATACAACAACTTTTTTTTATTTGGAAATCTATGGCGAATTGCATCCCTGTTTTCACATTTGAAAACTGCACACTTTATAAACTGTGACATTATAATACTTTTCACCTGAAATTACTGCTATTGTACCAAAAATAGATACGGAATTGAAACAAATATTGGTCGGTGTGGTCATCCTCATTTTGTGAGACGCGCAGCGCGCGTAGCTCATTTTGATTGACAGTTACAAATATCTGTAAAATTTTTAAATTTTTACTGTTTCAATGCGGTTGGTGTCGCCAAAAACTTTATTTTAAAACCGCCTATAGAGTGACTACCCCCTGGCACAAACCACCTACAAATAGATGTGAATGTCCTTTACAGGAATTTAAATAGAATTCTTGCACTATCCAGTGGTTGTTGGAAAACTGTCCAATAAGAGTAGCAAATTTAAATTCCTACCTTTTTGTAATTTAATTTAAGAACTTAAAGAAGTGACACAGCATTCGCAATAATTTATAACCAGTGGAAGGCATTGTAATATTTTTTCTATTCCTTTAATTATTTAACGTAATTTTGCTAAATAACTAAGAACAATGATATGTCACTGTAATAATCCTATTTTTATACAAAGACATTTGTAACCCCTATCAATAGAAGATGTGAATTCTTCAAGAGAAAAGATTATCGTATTTTAGAGGTAATTGACAAAATAAATATACCAAATATTTAATACAGAAATTTCAAACAATTTTATTTTATAAATTCACATTTATGATACAAATGTATATCAAATAAAAATTAAATGTTTTAGATTTTTGTTTGTTATTACCAGTGAAGGAATAATATGCACTTGAACATGTACAAATATGCACATTCCAGATAATTTTCTTAAAAATTTCGTTTTCTCAAATTATGTTTTTAGAACAAATTTTTAGCAACGGATCAATTTATTTTTACAAAAATACACACAATATAAATACAAACAAATTAATTACATACCTAAACATTTTCAAGTGCAATAATAGCATATAAAATAAACGTCTTAATCGATTCTTTATTGTATATAAATAATTATTTAATAGTTAGTATTGTGTGCTACTTTATATTTTACAATTTAGTTCTTTTGCGACCTATTTTTGGCTTTATAGCTGTTGGTTACTTTCTTAATAAATAAATAAATAAATATCAACTTGGAAGCAGTTTTATAATTTTAATGAATATTTCTTATCCACATAACATTATATAATTAACCCTTTAACTTAAAAGCCCAAGATAATTCGGGAGTTTAATTTTTGCATAAACTTAAGAACCCGAAAATTCTCATGTATCATGAAAATGTCCTGTTTATAAATTTAAACACAGAATACATTCCTAGCGTCTAGATAATTAGAAATGCTGTACCAAGGGAGTAGGACAATGCTACTTTTGTCTGTTTCACACTTGTTTTCTTATCTGTGAACCAGTTGCTGTCAAGGTTAGTGGGAAGAAGTTCTAGTTTGTTTTTAGCCTTTTTTATTCGTTATAGCAAAGAATATTAACTATAGAATAAGAAGCGACACTCCCGGCGAATTGTTAGTATTTAATGGTGGAAAGAATATCTGACCTTAAAGTGTTTCGCCATTTTGCTGGGGTGCCAAGAATGGCGGTAAAATTCAAAATTATAATTCAGAAAAATTTGACATTTATTTATAATTCTGAATTATGGAATTTTTTACACTTGTGTTCCTTTTATCAGAAAAATACCAATCAATTATATCAATGAGTGGGCACAATATGCATTGTATTAGATATTTCAATTAATAGGTTTAACATATATATTGCGATTTTCTTTCTAAAAGACCTCCATTTTATTCAAGATAATATTCTAACTACAAAAAATGCGCATATACAATGCAGCCACTGAAAATTGGATACATCCTAGTAAAGAAATCAAACAAAACAATACACCTCAACATAAATTATATTTCCTTTTATATGTATATATCTTAATTTAAAAATTATTCAAAATTTATAAACACAGTTAATATTAAGATTCATTTTTTGTTAAGAAATCAGTTTATGATTATTAAGGAACAAAACCAGTACACTTTAGTAAAATGCAATACAGTTTTACAATAAAATACACAGTTTATGTATTCAGACAACACAATAAATGCAAAAACGCCCTTTGCGTTCGACAATTTGTTTATAATAATTACAAAGAATATTAACTATAGTTAATATTCTTTGATAATTAGCTGTGGTTGGCTTTTATTATGGTCAAAACCTGATAAATATGGGGGTCCGTGCTCTATTGACAAGCAGATGTAACAATGGCATTCATAGCTTAGAGTATATATCCTTCCAGCTCCGGCCATTTTCTTGGCGAACCTGTAGACTGAACAGGATTCAGGATATTACTAGAGTGTCGCTTCTTATTCTATAGTTAATATTCTTTGGTTATACGGAGTGATGAAGAGTTTGGTATGGAATTTAACGAGTCATGAGTGGCATTTCAGACTCTGACAATGGTAGTGAAGCGACAACCGATCAAGAGAGTGATTCAAGCAACATTTGTTCCTCTAACATTGGAGTTTGGTGAGAAATAGACGTGACTGCAGCATTGGACGCGTAATCAGGGGCGTCTCCTTTAACCGGTAATTACACAAAATATCGAAGCGGAGGCAAAGGACTATTTAAAAAGAATCCTAAATTAAACGAAAATATTTAATAGAGTAGAATTAAACGCAACACAGCGCCTGTGGCGAAAATAGTAAAAAGCAATTACAGTCCTTGAAAAAGACAAAAATAGATTAGCATAAAACCAATGAAGCACACTTACAAGGAGAAAAATTATGGAAGAAAGTAAGAAAGAACGAATTCAAAAATCAATTAACGCACTTTATACAAAAGATATTGACAACATGGCCAATATTTTTCGAGTGATATATATATATATATATATATATATATATATATATATTGCTGTAAAACCTACAAAAAGCCTCACCAGAGTAAAAAAAAATATTCGAGCCTCTCGAATTGGGCACCAAGATTTGCTGTGATTCTCGCCCTGTTGAATCTCTTCTGATAATCGCCTCTTTACTCTTTCCGCCTCGGCTGCTCACCTAGTTAAAACTTTCATCCTCATTCATAAAAAAAAACAACACATTCCTACCACAAACATCAACGTTAACTCTATTTACATCAATATTCATAATACATTAAAATTTCAAAATTAAATTTCAGCATAAATATCAGTATCATAAAATTTCAAGTTTAAATTTGTCATCATTTTAATATGCATCCAGAATTAGAGTCCTTGTAGGATGCATACTAATTAAATAAACAATATTTGCAGACCTGAGTCTGAATAAAAGGGAGCATCTCCCACCCCTTTACGTTAATTAAACAGGTTAGTCTAATTGAGCTCAAAGACAGACCCAAATTTTCATCATAATCAAAACATAAACTGCTAAATATTCCTTTCTACTTATACAAGAAAATTTTACCTTAAAAATAAAAATTTGTTGTTTATACAAATTCACTACTGTCCATTTTATCAAACAAATTATAAAGATATCCAACACACACCAAAACATCAAAGTTCGAACAAAATTGTATAATTTACCTGAAGGTTACTGCACCCGTGGCTTCAATGTACATCGTCCTTGCTAATTTCACCATTCCAACTGGGTTATGTGTACGTCCTCAGATTCTGACCGCTTTTAAAATTTTTCTACACCACCATTCATCTAAAATTGTTTCAGGGCTTCTCAGGAACTCATCTATGTATATCTAAATCTTGTTTTGTGGATCCAATCACGTTTACCAATACCACTTGATTACTCACTCCCAAAAAAAAGCAAAGCAATTCATAATTCGTTCACGCTATACAAAGCTGTATACTTAAATGTATTTATTTATCGCTACTAATTTAGATAATTGGTACAGTAATACCCGCAAATATAACTAGACTTTATTACCTTATCTATCTTTTCTAAGTGCACTAATGCATAATCACTTGTATCGTAGCGCGTATTCTGCTTGCAGTATCGTATAACATCAAAAAATAAAGAGCAAAACTGTTTAAAGTATTCAATAAAATCAAAAATCTAAGAGAGAACTGTTTAAAGTATCGAATCAAATCACAATCTAAGAGAGCGAAACTCATATTAGCACGGGTTTATATAATAGCCCGCTTGCACGTCGGATTTGTCCCTCAACGGACAATTTTTAGAATTTCGCATTCTCTGTTCCCTTTCGACCGTCCGGCACAACGATTCTACAAAATTTGCACACGTCCAAGTTGAAAATCTAAGAATTTTTCACACGCCTCGCAACGCGTCTGCGAACAACTAATTAATTTTGTATAGAAATTGTTATGTTTTTACCTCTCATATCTGCAACTTATTTCAACCAATCGCAAACCTAGTGACGTTGCTCAAATCACGCCTTTTATTACCCGTGTCTCTGCTTTGCGCATTTTATCCGTCTCTTTCTACCCTGGTCTGAGTGGTACAAATCGATATTCTTTACTATCGGCTATTTCAATCCACGTGGATCCTTATTTGAGTTAAATAACCCCTCAACTAGCCTTTCTCGTTAATATAAGCTACGGTTTATCCGACCGTTTGCAATATACGCAGAATTTTCATGTTTATCCAAACAAATTAAACAGAACGTGATATTTAAAAATACGTAGGTGTTCAATCGTAATACTTCTACGATTTGGATATTCCACGTATTTTAACCCTCTTGATAGATTTGTATGCTAGCAACGCGTCTCATATTTGGTATTATTGGGTTTTTAAAAGCCTTTATGCATATTATACCTTAATAATCGTTCAATTAACTCCAATTAAAATAATAATGAATGGCATTGACTTCTACCCTTTAATTTTTAGCGAATACTAATTAAATATTAATTATTACTTGTACACTTTGTTTAATACCCGTTACTTAAAAATTGAATTAATTGATATAAATTTCGCACGTAATTTCTATTTGATTCTTTATACAAGGTGATTAAAATTGTTTGATGTCGTTAATTAATTTTCTACCCTGGTCTAAATTTCAGTAATAATATATATATATATATATATATATATATATATATTGTAGTGAATTTTGACATAGATTGATTTAGCAGTTAAAAAAAGATACATGGCTGTAGATTAAGCGAAAATAAAAATTGAGTTCCATACAGGACACTTTTTTTAACGTGAAATTTATCTTGGCTGCGTACTTGCTGTTCTGAAAAAGATAGAAACCTTTTCTTGGTAATTGGAGGGTCTAGTAGTAGTTGGAGCATATATAGAATATCACTGTATGCTTAAAAAAGGTTTATGTAACTATAAAAACGATTTTGTAGTTTATTTGAGCATCCAACGCAAGTGTAAGATGTTAACCGATGAAATAAGTGTATGTAATTTGTAAAAGAAATTTTGTATTTTATTTTAGCATTTAAGGAATGTTTAACTTATTGGACATTTTAACCAATGCGAAGTTTATGATGTGTAATATTAGAATTTTGATATGTAATTTAATCCAATGATTTGTTTAGAAATAGTTTCTGTGTTTATGATTTATGTAAAATATATATAATAGTTGGCACCAAGAAGAAAAGAAACCTAAGGCGTAACTAGGTTACAAAAAGTTTGTTGATTTATAAATGATTTTACAATTATATTCTGAAAATAAAAGTTGTGTTTTTACTGAGCTCGTGCTTTATTTAATTTGAAAATAAAATTAAAATTGTTTCTAAAGCTAGCAAGGCTTCATGTAATAGTGACTACGATTATACATACAATCGGTGTACTACTAAAATATTAAGAGATTGAGATTTTGTTCAGGAGCCCCAAGATAAAATATAACCTGTTGGTGTAGCAAAGGTGTTTCAGATAGCAAGAAGACGTCGAAGTTGTTTATTTGCAAGCGGGGAACAGACAATTTTGCAAGTTGGTGTTTTTGTGTTCGAAATCCAGAAACAAGAAAATTTAATACGAGTTAGTGCTGAGAATATCTACATCGATTAAGTATTCATTGTATCCATATTTAACATTCTGATTTATATCCATTTTATTCTGAGTGTGCTAAAATAAATGTCTTGGTACTAAAACCATTTTTATTAATAGATTTACCTGGTATTCTGAGAATCCTCCATATTACAAGTGTGAATGGCACTCCAACAGAACAAAAGGACTACAGGTGTTATCTTTTTCATAAGCGTAAGTACGTAAAACCTAATAATCCTGAATAAAACTAAAATTTATAATTGATTGTAAACAAACAGATCAGCCATTTGCTTTGAGATAAAAGTGAATTCTGTAAATTCAACACCAGTGGTATAATAAATATTTTAACAGTTGAGTTAGATTCAGAAGAGGGCGCTAAGCCATAACCATTTTTCTTTATCTGAAGACCCACAGATAAAGTGAAGTGTTTCTAATTTTATTAAATTTTATAAAATTTACCCTGAGTAGAGTTTCAAGCTTAAAGTTAACAGAGCTAAGCCGTGGTAAACAAAAATAACTGTTTTAGGGCATTGAATAGAAGGTTCTAGGGGTTTGTTCTTAAGTTATTAGGCCACCTAGCGAGGTAGAATTGTATTAATGAAAAAAATTGTTTGCGTGATCGTTTGGTTTCCTAATAACGCAGGTAATCGTTTTTTGTTAACAATAACATAAAATAATAGATTAAAGTTGTGCTCAAAGGAAGGAGAATATTTTAAGATATATATATATATATATATATATATATATATATATATTGCTATGCTACTGGAATTATCGTGCCCCTGCGTTGGGCTGTCATATTAATTATGCTATGCTCCTCTAAATTATTCGCGCTCCATCATTTGGGCGACCATATTAATATTACTATGTATAAACAAGATTGTAATTATCTCCGACGTTGGGCCGTCTTATTAATGTTGCTATAAATTCCCTCCAGAAACTTAACTGGATTTTATCTTGAACCAACCTTGTCAACCAATAACAAAACTCGGTACGTTACCGCCTTGCTTGTTATCAATTTCCTATTCAACTCGTAGCTCCTCCTTGAACTATTTAAATTAACAAATTACTCCCATTGACTTTATCTTATGACCTCGACTAGCATTTATTTGGAATTATGAAATTCAATTAATTTTGATTTTATATAATGAAACCAATATATTATGTACAGTTTTTGTAAATTATTTGTAATACATTTTTCAATTAGTTAATGTAAATTTCATTTATTAAACATCATATACTATTTACTCAAAACCCAAAGTCACAAAAAAAAACCTATTATCCTTATCAACGAAGTAGAACGTTCTGAACCTGTTATCGTATTACTCACTTTATACGTATGCAACATCTTTTGTTGACTTTTTCACATTCATATTATATTAAGCAAATTCAATATTCAAAATAAAAAAAAATATATAGAAAAATAAAATGTCTTATAACTAAAAAATCTGACCTGGTCTATTTTCTTCACATCAACGCTCCATTTGAATAAAAATTATCTTCTCCCAATTTAGGATTACATTTAAATTATTGCCATTATCCTATGGACTACCATTATTAATTTATGCACCCCAATTTATTGTCGTTTCATTTCAGACTTATCACTTCTTATCAATTAATTTCTTCAAACTTAGAATAGAATTCTTATTATCATTGTCTTCTGACTTGAAATCGTGGTTTATTTTCTTCCCTTACTCAAATTGTATTATTCTTCCCCCAGACTTAGAAATTGTATTACTCTATTTTCCCCGGGCTTAGAAATTGTCGTTTGTTTCCCCCGGACATAGAAATTGCCGTTTGTTTCCCCCGGACATAGAAATTGTCGTTTGTTACCCCCGGACATAAAAATTGTCGTTTGATTTCAGACTTATTACTTCTTATCAATCAATTTCCTCAAACTTAGAATTGTATTATTCTTCCCCCAGACTTAGAAATTGTAGTCTATTTTTCCCCGGACTTAGAAGCCCTATTATTAATATGTTTTAGTTTAAAATAAAATTTCCCAAACTTTACTTACGTTTAATCGGCAATTATAGTTTTCATCTTGGCACTTATTTTCTCTTTCACTTTTAAAATTATTACGTATCACTTTATTTCATAGTGGCGCACTTCGGCCTTTGTTGAGTTGCAAACTGACCTCGTTATCACTGTACCTGCTAATATATTATTGAATTCCACTCCGTCAGTGGGTATGGTCTACAACTCGTCGCCCATTTATAACCAATCAAATAATTACATTTAAAGCAGCTTCCGATGTAATTTTCTACGATTCCCAATAATTGTAACCTGCTTGCAGCTGTCTTCGTTATCAACATGCGGTGTTTTGATAGATCTAACTGCTTTTCCATAAACAACTGATGCAATTCGACTTTTAATTTTAATATCTGCATGTTATTCACACAATTTTTAATCTCCTTTCTTATCAAAAATGGTTAACTATCTGTACGCATTTATATTATGCTTCCTGAAGCTCTATTTCTATCTCCGTATTAATCTAATTGCTTGGAACTCTTTTGAATGCGTGTCTAATTACACTTTATTGTTTACTTATAAATATACGCGTGCTTCCACTGAAAAATATCATTATTTGCTTTACCCAAATTAACTAAAACTTTATCTACAGGGTATTGACTGCTTACTATCTACAAACTATCTCTATTTCTCAATTCTTTACTAAATAAATGCAGTTTTCTGCTGCCTATGGTGATTTCTGATTTCTAAACGACCTTTAGTATAAAGTACACCCTTAAACAACTCCTTATCACAGCAATATATATGATGTAGGAAAAAAGGGAAGGCCGTTTTCCAAAGGACTTGCTTTCAGCAACAAAATCTTGCATATCTAAACCATCTATTGAAAACTTTATAGGTGTAGACAGTTTCCCTCTAAATTTTTATGTAACTGAAAATTGTTTTAAATATACTACCAATATTTTAGTAAACTTCTATATGGTAAAACATTTTGTACATTTTCCTTACATTTGAACATAGTGTTACGAACTACTATTAGGCAACCGTCAAACACACAAGCTGCATTACCAAAGTATATTCTACAGAAGTCTCAAACTTTCCGCCATATACCAGGGTATTAATCATCTATTTAATTCAGGGTATATATAAGACCGCTGGTGAAGTACAGAGTGAGTGTATATCCAAATGTCGAATATAAATTATATCGTGTAAAGTTAATTAGTTACGGTTTGGGAAGTCCTATAGTAAATATAAATTTGTGTTATGTGAAGGTGTATATAGCACCACCAACTTGAACATAAATAAACAAAGGCGTAATAAATAAATTGTTAGTAGTGTTTAGTGTTGTTAAGAAGACTTATAGTTAAGGAACTAGTTTAAGAAGATATTAGTGCTTGTAAATAGCATTAGTGTGATAGTGCTTTATTGTTAATTGGACTGAAATCATCTATAAATAAGGCATATACTATTAATTAGACTTGTGAATAGTGAGTAATAAAGACTTTTGTTACTACTTGTTTTAAGTTAGTGAAACGCGTAATAGTAGCCCGCTACACTGGTGTCAGGCTGTGTTGGGTGGATAGTGATTAATTTAAAAGAGAAAGACACAAGTCTAAAGACATTTGAGTAGCTCGTATATGCCAGTTACAAAAAGCCAAAGTAAAATGGACGCAGAAACTTTAATGAATTTCTTTAAGGATTTTAAATTTGGTATGGAAAAAAGTTAAGTGAAAATGCTGTGAAAATGGAAGAAAAGTTTAGTGAAAATAGAAGAGAGGTCGGTTAAACTAGAAGTGACACTTAGTAAAAATGCTGTGAAAATGGAAGAAAAGTTAAGTGAAAATGCTGAGAAAATAGTAAAGTTAAGTGAAAATACAGCCACGTTAGAACAAAGATTAATGGAAAGCTATTGCATTGCAAGAAGATTTCACTGAACAGGTAAAAACAGTTGAGCAAAAGTTGGACAGTAAATTGGTAAAAATGAAAGAAGATGTGATGAGGCTGCAAGAACAAATGATTTCACTAACAATGCGGCCACTTGAATTAGCAAACCAAGTTGTAAATCAGAACAGCCCAGAAATAAAAAGAATAGAAATAAGCGAGTCAATACCGTCAAAATTTAGAGTAAAACCACCCACATTCAATGGTAAAACACCTTGGCCGACATATTTGAAACAATTTAAAGCTGCTGCAATAGCCAATGGTTGGTGCAACAAAGAGAAAGCTATCTCTTTAGTAGTGGCCCAACGGAGGAAAACCGATCACCAACAGAATGATTACGACTTCTTAACATCGAAGCTTGAAATGAGATACGGAGATGCTCACCTTCAACAGGTTTACCATGCACAAGTTAAGAGCCGCTCACAAAAGACAAATGATAGCCTGCAAGAATTCGAAACTGACATTGGCAGATTAGTTAGATTGGCATACCCAACAGCACCAGATAATTTCCTCGAACAAGTGGCTGTTCAAACATTTGTGGATGGCGTTAAAGATGGCAAAATACAGCAAGCGCTAAGATTAGCACGACCAAAAATGTTAGATGACGCACTGGCTCATGCGCTTAAATTTGAAGCGGCTAAACAGACATTACCCAGAGTGAGTCACAAACTTCGGTCTGCCTTAGAAGAACCTGTTTAATCGCAAAATAGCATAGAAGAAATAATCAACCGTGTGGTGGAAAGACTGGAAAGACAGCGACCGCGGAAATGGGGTCTGCGATGCTGGAACTGCGGGTAGTTGTTCATATACAGAGACGCTGTACTCAACCAAAAAAACAACCGATTAAGCAGCATTAAGCATTAAGCATTAAGGGTGTGAACGTGGACAGCACAACATAGTGACCCGGAGATTATCATCCGTACTGCATCGGCGATGGGAAATCTGGACAGCATTTATATCGATGGTGGAATTAATGGTAGGGTTGTCCGATTACTCGTGGATATAGCTGCGACCAGAACTATTGTGAGACCAGTTTTGGTTGGTCGTAGAAAAGTGCTACCTGCATCGGTATGTCTTCGGGCGGCAAGTGGTGAGAAAATTTCTACTCAGGGAGAGACTGTCGTAACGTTGTTATTGGAGACAAACTAATTAAGTATCGGGTGTTGGTAGCTGAAATTACAGAAGTTATCTTCGAAATGGATCTCATGAGAGAATATGGGTTTCATGTGAACATGAAAGAAAATGTGCTTCGATATAGATGATGATGAGATTCCATTTCAAAGGACGAGTAACCAGACGATGCAAGTTCGAATGATTTGTGATATGAAAATACTCAAGAAGACGGAATCGTGATGGGACGCCCGGATGGTACTCTCCGGGAAGAACAAGTATACATGATGGAAGCAACTAAATCGGAAATGGGTTAGGAGGGATTACTGATTGGAAGAACACGGGTAAAGTATTAAAATATGATACCAGTAAAAGTGCTAAACATGAATCCGCATACGGTGACCCTGAAGAGAAAAATGATTGTGGGAAGCTGCATTCTAGTATGTCATATTAAACGTTGTGTGGACGACACAAAAGATGAACCAGCCAACAGTTGCTCACAGAAATTGCTGAATATGTTGATACCTTTGTGTCAAGAATTAAACGGCGTCCAACTGGGTAAGGTAAAAGAACTGGTCGGACAATATCGAGGTGTGTTTGCACTAGATAATAGTGAGAAAGAAAGGACGAATGTGGTGCAACACAAGATCAATACCGGAGATGCTCAACCGATACGGCAATAAACCAGGCGGCTTCCTTTGGCAAATCGTAAGGAAGCCGAGCAAATTATCACAGACATGAAAGAACAAGGAGTGATTGAGCCCTCGAATAGTCCATGGGCATTTCCAGTAGTGCTTGTCAAGAAAAAGAATGGGCCGACAGGGTTTAGTGTAGACTACCGGCGGTTAAACAATGTTACAAAGAAAGACAGCTATCCTTTGTCCAGAATTCATGACAACTTGGATACTCTATCCGGATCTAAATGGTTTTCGACCTTGGAATTGAAAAGCGGATACTGGCAGGTAGGCTTGGAGCCAAACGATAAAGAGAAAACTGCGTTTACTATTGAAACTGGATTATGGCAGTTCAAGGTCATGCCCTTTGGATTATGCAATGCACCTGTCACTTTTGAACGTTTGATGGAGTCGATATAGCGTAGACTGTCCTGGAAAACATGTCTGGTATACCTAGACGATGTGATAGTGTTAGGCGGCTCTTTTGAAGAACATCTTAGGAACCTAGAGGGAATATTCCAAAGATTACGCGAGGCAAACCTTACCTAGGACATGTCGTTTCGGAGACCGGAATAAGAGCCGACCCTGACAAGATAAAAATGGTACAAGAGTGTCCTACACCAGCAGATATACACCAACTACATAGTTTTCTAGGATTGTGTACATATTACCAACGTTTTATACTAGGATTTGCAAACATTGCCAAACCGTTGACAAAATTAACCGAAGATGGACAAGAATATAATTGGAATAACAACTGCCACAGTTCATTTGAACAACTAAAATACAAGTTACGGCACCAACTGTGAGTTATACGCGGATGGAGGGGAAATTTGTGTTAGATACCGGTGCCAGTAACACAGTTATAGCAAGCGTTCTTTCTTAAGTGCAGGACGGACAAGAAAAAGTTATTAGGTATTTCAGCAAGGTCTTGTCGCGGCCAGAAAGAAACTATTGTGTTACAAGAAGGGAGCTGTTGGCCGTCTTCAAATCCGTAGAGCACTTTTATAAGTACTTATACGGCCATAAATTCATGTTAAGAACAGACCATGCTGCACTAAAGAGGACAAGTTGCAAGGTGTATAGAGCGGCTGCAGGAATATGACTTTAACACAGAACATCGTGTAGGAACTAGCCATCGGAATGCAGACGCTCTGTCAAAGATACCTTGTCCAGTAGTCTGCAATCATTGCTCCAAGATGGAAGAGAAAATAAGTGTCATTCATAGAATGACGGTAACCGATGATACTTGGCAGTCCGAAAAAATACGAGAAGACCGGGAGAATGACGCCGAATTGGGACGTATTATTGAGTGAAAAAGTAGAGGACAACGACCAGCTTGGGAAGAAATTAGTACTTCAAGTAGGAGCCTGAAGGGATACTGGGCACAGTGGGACTCCTTGGTGATTGAAATTAGAATCTTGAAACGACGCCTGGAGTGTGAAGATGGCACTGAGAGACGACTTCAAGTGATAGTGCCGAGAAGCAGAGTGTTGGAAGTGTTGCAACACTTGCACGATGGTATTTCCGGAGGGCACTTTGGCGTGAAAAGAACTCTCGAAAGAGTGAGAGAAAGATTCTATTGGGTGAACTACAAGGAAGATGTGAAGGAGGGGTGCCGGAAATGTGAGTTGTGTGCCTTTGGAAATGGCCCGGTCCCAAAACGAAAAACCCCAATGAGACAGTATAACGTGGGGAATCTTTTTGAGAGGGTGGCCATTGATATAGCTGGTCCGTTTCGTGAATCAGAGAAAGGAAATAGATACATCTTGGTTGCAATGGATTATTTTACCAAATGGCCGGAGGCTTACGCTATACCTAACCAAGAAGCCGAGACGGTTGCAGATGTACTAGTGAGGGAGTTATTTTGTAGCTTTGGTGCTCCGTTGGAGTTACACTCCGATCAAGGTCGGAACCACAATAGGCGAAAACTTCACTGGGCAGTGCTTGTCTATCAACTTATTTCTAACCGCAACCCATTCTACCTAAGCCAACATTTTTCTTTTCTCTCAAATCGGCGCTATAACACTAGGCGAGATGACTTGCTATCTATCCCCATACACCATACCCATACATTCCATTTGTCTTTTCTTGTTTCCGGTTCCCTCTTGTGGAATACTATTCCTCTTGATATTAGGCAGGCTCCCACCGTGCAACGTTTTCGTAAACTCTTGCAGGAACATCTTTTAAACTTTCAGGTGTAGAGGCAAGTGCATTTTCCTAAACTGATGCTCGATGAGTGTGTGCGTGGGTTTGTATGTGTGAGAAAGAGTTGTGTGCATGTGTGTAAGTGTGTGTTGTGTGTGCATGTGTGTGGCGTAGGGTGCGTTTGTGTGAGGGTGTGTGCGTGTGTGTAGTGATTTCTTTTATTATTTATTTATTCTATTTTTTTTTACCTTATTCAAGAGTACAGCTGTATGCAAGTTAGGTGTAAGACAGGGCCTAATGGCCCTAATCGCGCTTGATGCAGTTTGTATCAAAACTTTGTACCTTATAATGTATATTTAGTTTAATAATAAAGACGTTTCAATTCAATTCAATTCAATTCAACTTCGAATCAGCGTTGTTTCAGAAGGTCTGCTAGCATCTTGGAATCAGAAAGAGAACTACGCAACTTCATTCTCAATCGGATGGAATGGTTGAAAGAATGAACAGAACGTTAGGAAAGTACCTAGCCAAAGTTGTATCGGAACATCACAGAGACTGACACCAATTACATTTGTTCGTACTAGCGTACCAATCTTCGGTACATGACAGCACAGGATACTTTCCCGCTTGCGTGATGTTAAGACGTGAATTGCGGCTACCATGTGATCTTCAGTTTGGATTTAAACTGAGAAAAAAGGTCGCAGGCGAAGATTACGTTAGTAAGCTTTGTGAAATATTAAATAGCATTCCCGAAAACGTCTGAAAGAATATCCAGGCAGCAAGCGATCGAATGAAATCACAATATGACACGAGAGCTCAAGAAAAGGTTACTAACCTGGAGATTTAGTATGGTCGTACAATCCACAAAGAAAGAGTGGATTGTCGCCAAAATTACAAAGACAATGGGAAGGCCCGTATGAAGTGTTAAAAAGAATTAATGATGTAGTGTACTGTATCAGAAGATATCCCCGTGGTAAACCAAAAGTGGTACACTTTGACTGTTTAACATCTTATGCGGGCAACAACCTGGAAGACTCGAGTAATGAGAATGGTGTTCGAAGAGTTATTAATGGCGGCGTATGGTGGTTCCGCTAAGGAGAGATTTGGCGTTGTTGAAAAACAGCAAGATCTGTTTAGACTTGTGAATAGTGAGGAATAAAGACTTTTGTTACTACTTGTTTTAAATTAGTGAAACGCGTAATAGTAGCCCGCTACAATAGTTTTCATCACTATGCAATGCTACCTCTTAAGTAAAGTAGTCTAAACATTGTTGTAACCTACTGGGCGACATAACGCTGTATTGAAAAAAGTCAAAGGTACAGAGCAATATCTACAATGTGTACAAAAAATATCAATTCCAAATCCGTCCAAAACTGATTTGCAAAATTCCCAGAGATAACATTCCATCAGTTTGAAATTGATATTTTTTGTACACATTGTGGATATTGCTCTGTACCTTCGACTCTTTCCAATACAGCGTAATGTCGCCCAGTAGGATACAACAATGTTTAGACTACTTTACTTGAGAGGTAGCATTGAATAGTGATGAAAACTGTTGGAGCGAGCTACTATTACGCCTATCACTAATTTAAAACAAGTAGCAACAAAAGTCTTTATTACTCACTATCCACAAGTCTAAACAAATCTTGCTGTTTTTCGATAACAACGCCAAATCTCGCCTTAGCGCAACCACCATACGCCGCCATGAAGCTCTTAAGATCTACATTTGGCTCACGATTAATAACTCTTCGAACACCATTCTCAATACTCGAGTCTTCCTGGTTGTTGCCAGCATAAAATGTTAAACGGTCAAAGTGTACCACTTTCGGTTTACTACGGGGAGATCTTCTCATACAGTACACTACATCGTTAATTCTTTTTAACACTTTGTACGGGCCTTCCCATTGTCTTTGTAATTTTGGCGACAATCCACGCTTTCTTTGTGGTTTGTACAACCACACTAAATCTCCTAAGCATTACTTTTCTATTACCGATTAGCTTTTCTTTTACATATAAAATACGAAATGCGCACTTCGTATCTAAATTGTTAAATTGTCCATAGAGTATAATTGCTGTTTTTAAATATTAACTTTTTATTTATTATTTTGCTTGTTTACATAGAAATATTTATTATAAATATAAAATCGTTGATAATGTACTTTTTTGTCTATGTGACCCCCCACCCTCAACGCGTTTGTAGTTAACCTGGTCTTTCTAAATATCTTTTTATACGTAATCGTGATTCGTGCGGGTCCATATTCAATTGTCGTTCCTGTTTCTGTCTGACCGGTGTTTATTGACCTGTACAAATTTTTCTGTTACAGCTGCTCCGTTCAGAAGAAATATGTATATCTGGAAACTTCTTGTGATGCATGTTTAGATTTTTCACATTTGCACACACTGAACAGCCTATATTCTTATTCTTAATGGATAACCAAGGATATTTTTCTCTTTTCATCAAAAATTTTTCATAATTCCAGCAGTCGGGTAGTAATGATGTAAAGCTTTTATTAGACAATTTTGAAACTTGTTCAATACTTGAACTAGCATCCAGACGTTTGTGGTTGATTACTGGACTCAGTATGGTTGCGTTTACCATCTTTATTTTTATCATTTTCTTTGCGGAATATTAGTTCCTCTTCGCCTTTACACTTTTTAACGTTCGTTCTGCTAAGTTTAAACTTTTTACTGGAGTTTTGTATACTAATAGAATCAACGCTGTCCATTTGTATGTATGGTATACATAATGTAGCACCCCAGAAACAAATGTGAAATAATTTTCAATACATTACTAAATAATATAAGTTGTACATTATTATTTTCAAAATACTTTAAAATAGAGGTTTGAAGTTTAAAATACGCGAATATTTGAACCAGCCACTTCGCTGATTTGTAGTAATTTAACTGTAGCTGCACAATAGTTTTATTAGAAATGAGGTTTAGTACTATAGGTGTACTATGTGTTACTTCTATATGCAGATTATTTAAAGCTTAATTTGTTACACAGTATGTAGTTCTCTGTAAACTATTAACAAAGTCGCACAGTCGCAGATTTAACACATAACAAGAAACATACCGAAATATCGTAGTAAGTAATCATATCGCTATACAAAGTTTCCCCGTTTCTAACCTTGACCGCTTGACCTGTCTTTGTAACGTTTTAACGAAAGGGAATACTGATTCACATTTGTATCTTCCTGGGCTCTTATTGCATGCAATTTTATAACTGAGACACATGTTTCTTCTACAATCTTAAAATTATAAATTGTATGCTTTATTTACAACACACTCGAAAACTAAAGGTAAGGAGTTTTTAAATATAAGTGTCTGAAACAATTTCCACTTTACGAACGACTTATGTTTTTAGCCAGAATTGAGCAACTTATATTTCAAAATATACGTTACTACAAAATTAACACTAGAGGGCTGCATCAACTTTTTTTAAAATACTAAAGAAATGCCTGGACTTTTTTTATCAGGGTAGGGGGGATGGCATTCCCTTCAATTCGAATACTGCCAGGAAAACAAAACTAACTTTCTTAACATGAATAACATAATTGACAGTTAAGATAACCTACGAAATAGAAAGGAGATAATTACAATTTAGAAATCATAACCCTAGACCATAACAAACTATAGCTAAAAGACATAAAAAATAGGGTTACATGTACTTGAAAAAATTTTCTCAATTTGCTATCATTATATTAAAAGAAGTACAAAATATCTAGAAAGTGCTCTGCAGAAATACAAGTCGCCTCATTCTGTCTTTATCGGGAACATATATTGCAATAAACTCAATGCGAGTCCAAATTAAATTGTTTCTTATTTCAACCATATTCTAAAATACTAAACTTAATGAAGATAGCATACAAGATATTGAAATAAGAAAGCAAGTTTTAACACTATTGCTAGTTAAGCATATTAAATTTGAATCAAATTTATTACATTTGTCTCGTTTAAATATCAATCCAATAAAGGCTGACGAAAAACAATCACAATATTATTGTTTAATGGTTTCACTAGTGAGTTTTGCCGTTACTAGCATTTAACTTAGACTAACATTTTCATGCCTATATTGATTTCAAACTACTAAAAATAAGCAATAAAAATCTTACATCTATTATTGTGTCACTGCCAATATTGTAAAAAATAACAAATTGTTCCACTAACCTACTTTTATTATTTATGTTATCCAAGCTCAGTATTTCATTTATTTAAATAATAAATTGGACAGTGCATTAAAATATAGATACATATTGTGTAAATAATTTTTTGACCAACAAAGGAAGATAGTAAATTAACTTCCAAGAATCAAGTGATGTATGGCTAAAAAGCAAGACAATAAAGATATCTAATAAAAGATAGTTTCCAGAAAACTGAATTTAATTAAAGGACAAGCATGAGAAACTTGTCACAAAGAGTAATGATAAATAGTTGATACTTCCATAAAAATATGCAAAATACTAAATATCCACAAAAAGCATACAATCATCGCTTGCAATTGTAACATCCCTTTTATGAGAAATGTAAAATTTCACCATTTCGAATGAACCTGCACTTGCCGATACTCTAGATTACTAGAACAGGTGAAATGGTTTGCATGTTCTAACAAGCTAAAGAGCCAAACTACAGGTCCAACCAAAGTAGCAGGGTCGTTAGTGAGGAACCACACTAAGACAGGTGCTCGAAAGAGGATAGCGGCTCTTTCGGTACTTAGATTAACAGAGGCTATAGGAGTCGGTATGGCAGTCTAAAACACACTATCGCGATGTGGAAGGCAACGGGAAACCACCATATTACCTCCCAAGTACACAGCGTACTTAAATTGTAATAAACATGATGGCATTCTCTGGGGTAAAAGATTCTGGAGTTAAAATAGTCCCCAATTCGGATCTCCGGGAGGGGACTACTTCGGAGTATGCGATCGGAAAATCCAGAATAAGAGTCGGGAACATTTTGCGTAGAATGTTAGAAGTATGAAGCAAGTAGGTAAGTTAGAGAACCTAAAAATGGAGATGAATAGGTTAGCACTAGACATAGTAGAGATCAGCGACGTGCGGTGGCCAGAGGCGGGGGATTTTTGGAGTGGAGACTTCAGGGTAATTCATACAGGAGCAGAGGAAGGAAATTTGGGGGTGGGAATAGTTATGCGAAAAAAGGTAAGATACTGTGTAGAAAATTACTTACAGAAGAATGAAAGAGTATTCATGATTAGATTAGAATCTAAACCGGTAAACATAGTAATAATACAAGTATACGTACCCACCTCTAGCTACATTGACGAAGAGGTAGAAGTGATGTACAAAGACATCGAAGACATACTAAGATACGTAGAAGGACATGAAAATTTAATAATTACGGGGAATTTTAATGCAGTGGTAGGTGAGGGTAGGGAAGGAGCGGTAGTAGGTTTATTTGGTTTAGGCACAAGAAACGACAGAGGAAATAAACTGGTGGATTATTGCGACACGAACAATTTAATCATCACAAACACTTTATTTCAACATCATGCTAGAAGACAATATACGTGGAAGATGCCAGGAGATAGAGGAAGATATCAAATAAATTACATTCTTGTTAGAGAACAGTAAAAGAATCACGTAAAAGAATGTAGAAGCTACCCATAAGCAAATATAGACATTGACCACAACAGCGTAATTATGTATGCCGCACTTAAATTTAAAAATTTGAAAAAAAGAAACGGAAAAATGCACTTTGACTTTGAGAAACTAAAAGATAAAGATATTCAAAAAAGATTCGAAAATAAGTCAAATGTATTGCTCAAAGATATCGAGAAAATATCTGATACTAAGGAAGTAGAAACAGAATGGAATAACGTTAAATCCAGCCTAGACATGGCAGCCAGAAATTTTCTGGGGTATACACAAAAAGAAAATAAGAAACCATGGGTAACAAAGGATATCCTGAGTTTAATAGAAAAAAGACTAAAATACAAAAATAGATCAGACAAAACAGAGATAAAAAGCCATAAAATGGGAAATTATTCGCAAATACAGGAAAGCTAAAGAACAATGGATCAATGAAAAATGCAAAGAGATACAAACTAAGATGGAAGTAGGAAAGACAAATGAAGCATACCAACTAATTAGAATGAATTTTAGGGATATAAAACCGTATAGCAAAAATATAAAGGACGCGAGAGGAAACGTCATTATAGAAAATGTAGAGAAAGTGGGAGATGGCAAGAATATATAGGGAATTTATATGCAGGAGAGGAACTAACAGCATTAAAACAGAAATCAGACATTAAAAATGATGACTTGAAATATCCTATACTTAGAGAAAAGTTTGAATTAGCATTAAAGGGTCTGAAAAATGGTAAAGCGCCAGGTACAGATAAGGTGCAAGCAAAAACTCTAAAAGCCGATGGACAAGCAGAAACAGAACGTCTCTTCTAACTTGTAAGCTATATGTATGAGACAGGCGAGATACCCAAAGATTTCAAACCTAACATCATAGTAACTATACCAAAAAAGAAAGGCACGGATAGATGTGAAAATTTTCGAACAATAAGTTTGACAGCACACGTGTCAAAAACATTAACTAGAATTGTACAAAGACGAATAGAAAAACGAGCTGAAGAAATACCAGAAGAATAATTTGGGTTTAGGCAAAACAGGAGAACACGAAAGGCTATTTTAGCTCTGAGGATGATAATGGAGAAAACAATAGAAAAAGGGGAAAGCGTGTATATAGGGTTTGTAGATCTGAAAAAAGCATTCGACAATGTAAAATGGAAATTTTTTTTCGAAATACTAAAAAAAATTGGAATGAGTTATAGGGATAGACGAAGAATAGTACATAGCTTATACAAGAACAAACAGCAATAATAGAATTAGAGCAGGGACGTAGAGAAGTAAACATTAAGAAAGGGGTGAGACAAGGATGTGCCCTATCCTCATTAATTTTTAACTTGTACATTAAAGAGGCAATGAATACTGTCAAATGCAGGAAGATTTTTGGAATTACTATGCAGTACTAAAGTACTAAAGCAACTACTGTGTTCAAAGATAAGAAACATAGAAACAAGGAAAAGATTGCTTAAAACATATGTGTGGCGCACAGCACTGTACTGAGGTAAAGCCTGGACAGTAAGAGCTGCGGACAAGAAAAAGGTAGAAGCCATTGAAATGTAGTGCTACAGACATATGATAGAGATATCATAGACAAAGTTAAGAATGAAGAGGTACTAAAAATGGTAGGGGAATAAAGAAATATGTGGAAAACGGTAAAAAATAGGAGAGATAGGATGATAGGCCACATAGTACCGCATGAGGAAATAGTGCGGAATATATTAGAAGCAGAGATAGGAAAAAGAGAAGTAGAGGTAGACCTAGGTTAGACTATTGCACACAGATAGTGAAAGATGTAGGCTGTAGGAATTTCAGCAAAATGTGTAGGCTGGTTCAGAATAGAAATCAATGTAGGTACTCATCCAACCAGTCCCAAGATGAATAAATTAATGATGAAAAAAGTAACTGTACTTAAACATGATGATTATTATAAGCAACTACAAGTAGGTATTGGTTGGGCAATATTCTCAAATAATGTTAATTGTGTGAAAGGATTTACTGGAAAACTATTAATTCGGCAAATGTCTAAGTGTTGGTGGATCTTGGCAGTCATAAGCTGCTTAACCCCTTTCACTGAATCTCGGTGAAATAGGGTATAAAGTTATAAAACTATAGAAGAGGAACCGAGCGGTATATAGACTGTGCGAGAATTTCAGGGAACTGTGTAGGCTAGCTTAAAATATAAATAAGTGCAGGTACGTGTCCAACCAGTTTTGAAATGAAAAACCTAATGACAAAAAAATAAGCGCAGATAAATCTGATGATTATTATAAACACCTGTTGGTTGTGAAATATCTGCAACTAATATTGACTGTGTGAAAAGATATATTGGAAAAAATATTAAATCGGTAAATGTTCAAGTGCTGGGGGAACTTGGCAGCCACAGGCTCCTTACCCCTCTTCACAATCACTGAATGCCAGAGAAATAGGGTATATAATTGTAAAACAATAGAAGGTGACCGAACTGTATCTAACAAGGAAGAACAGCGCTTATTATGAAAGACAACAAACATAGAAGAAAATTGTTGAATATGTGGAGCACAGTTGAGTATGCCTATGAGATACGGGCAGTAGGAAAAGCAGACAGAAAAACGGTAGCAGCCTTTTGGAATGTTGTGCTTCAGATGTATGAGGACAATAGCATGAACAGACAAAGTTAATAACAAATAGGTTATAGAAATAGTAGGGGAACAAGGATATCTGTGGAAAATAATAGGAAAAATAAAAAGGCAGAATACGTTCTTAAGGCATTTTTGTGAAATAGTATGGGATATATTATAAGCAGAGATAGGAAAAAGGAGCTAGATATAGACCTAGATCAGATAGTGATAGATGCAGACTGTGTAAATTTCAGGGAAATGTGAAGGTTAGTTCAGAATAGGAAACAATGAAGGTACACGTCAATCCAGTTCCAGGACTGAACACCTATTGATGATGATGATGTAAAATTTCAAGTTTTCCCAAGTTTCCATGTGGTTCATTATGCAGTAGCAGTTGTGTTTCAGAATATAAGACAACCAGCTGTAAAGTTTAACCACTACACATAATACTACAAAATTAAGTTGATTATTGAGCAACTTAGAACTATACACTGAAAATAAAAGCAAATTCATTGCATTAAATCTTTATTACTACAAATCATTTTAATGAAAACAGAGAGCTACTTAAATTACAATGTATATATATATACATATATATATATATATATATATATATATATATATATATATATATATATTTAAAATGTTTATAATGTATTGACCACGTTTATTTAGAACAGCTAAATCTCATAATAATAACATAGTCTATACTTGATGTAAATAGTAAATATCCACTTGTTTTATTAGCACATAAATAAATAGAAAACTTGTATTACTTTGTAAAACGCAACTATTGCACTCAGCAGTAATGTAAAAAAAGGCAGTGAAGATTATATAATCATATTATTATAGCTACAGAAATGTTTACTATTATATATAACTCTATGATAACAATAAAAATGTAACAACCAAGACAATATTAGAAGGTACAAATAACATTTGAAAGTCATACTTCTTTTGTGCATTCTAAGTATTAATATATATATATATATATATATATATATATATATATATATATATATACACACACACACACAAATTTTTTGATATATTTCTATCCTTTTCAAAAGTGTAAATTGAGGTTACTCATAATTTATTAGTAACTTCAATTTACACCTTTGAAAAAGGATAGAAATATATCCAAAAATTTAGGTGATACACAAGAGTATTCTTTAATCCAGCAAACCTGAAACCTACAAATTCTTATAAATAAATTTATAGGTCATTAACCTACTATATATATATATATATATATATATATATATATATATATATGATTTTCCTTGATCTTCTACTCAATATATTAAACATGACGAGTTTTGGTTCAATAACAACCTTGGTCACATATTAAAATAAATCTACAAATTAATATTAAGAAAATGGTATAAAATAAATGGTTGACATATATTAAATTATATAAAATATTGCATTAGTGGTGCAAATTATCTCACATTTCTAACTAATAGGTATCGATATTGAAATAATATATTCAGAACGCCTTTGGAGGATATATTATTATACAGTGTAATGAAATTTAAAAAATGTACCATAATTACATAAGATTATTGTACAAAATTGGCAAAAAGTTATGAATGAATGTTAGCAAAATGTTTGTGATCTGTTTTATTGTTTATGCAACTTGTGTGGCATTGAATTTCAATGATTTCTAGTATGTTACGTTTATTATCATTAGGTGCAGTATATAAAATGCTTGTATTTTCAAAATCAAACTTATGAAAATTATCAATTGCATGGTTTGTAAGTGGCGCATTTCTTATGGGTTTCAACGGAATATTGGTGTTCATTTAATCAACAGTGAAGGTATTGTTAGTTATTTCCAATGTAAGGACTGTTACCAATAAGTACAATCTATTTTGTAAATGCAGTGGGTTATTTTTTTGAAAGTGTTTGTAGGTTTAAATGTGAAAAAAGTTTTGTATTATTATTGTTTGGTTTATGGACTACCTGAACATTGTATTGTTTGGTGTTTAGTTTTTGGTGAAACTGTGGGATGATATTTAATACTGACATAATTTTCCAGTTTCTTCTCTGTGGATTTTTGTTTATTTACTGATGTATTATAAATTGCACTTTCTTTTATTATAGGAGAATAAAACCTTTGGGCTATCCATTTTCTCCAGAGAAATCTTAAATTTTATTAACTGCATTTGGTCAGAAATTAGACTAAATTTCAAGGTTGTATCTACTAAGTTTTCTGCAACATTCTTTTTGCAATTATTTGTAATATTTGAGTTAAAATTTTAATATCTTTCTGTTCACACATTCTTTGTATACCAGTTGAAGATTTTTCTGGATTGGTCGTGTGAAATATGAACTAATCATACAATTCATTTCTTGGACATTGACATTAAACACGACCAATCTAGAACAAACTTTACCAGTTGGTATGTATAAAATATGTGGACAGGAAGATATCAAAATTTCAACTCAAATATTTCAAATAATTATAAAAAGAATATCATAAAAACTAAGCAAATAGAGCCTTGAAATTTACTCACCCTAATTTCCAATCAAATGCACTTAATAAAATTAAAGATACCCTCAGAGAAAATGGATATCCCCAAAATTTTTATTCACCTAAAATAAAAGAAAGAATAAATGCAATATATAATGCATCAGTAAATAAACAAAAATCCACAAAGAATAAACAGGAAAATTGTTATTATTAAATACCATCGCACAGTTCCAGAAAAAATTTAACACTGTCTAAAAATACACTATTCAAGTAGTTCATGAACCAAACAATAACAATATAAAAGTTTTCTCACATTTAAAACCACATTAAAAAATACAACCCACTGCATTTATAAAATCAATTGTACTAATTGCAACAGTTCTTATATTGGAAATACCAAACAATACCTTCACTGAAGATTATATAAACACCAGTATCCCTTAAAAACCCATAAGAGATGCACTGCTGTCGCAAACCATGCAATTGATAGTTTTCGTAAATTTCATTTTGAAAATAGAAACATTTTATTACTGTACCTAATAATAATAAATTTAGCATGCTAGAAATCATTGAAATTCAACGCCAAACAAATTGCATAAACAATAAATATCACAAACATTTTGCTAATATCTATCATAACAGTACTCAATCATAAGTTTTGGCCAATCTTTTAGAATACATTACATATTTATGTTCCAATCATTTAAGTTTATAACACTGTATAATAGTATAGTTACAATACCATTCTACTTTATATGTATAATTGATAATCCTCCAAACATGGTTTGAATGTATTACTTCAACGTCAATACATATTAGTTAGAAGTGTGGTACACATTGCACCAATCATGTCATATTTTATAAAATTTTGATAAGTAATTCAACCATTTATTTATACAATAACTTTAATTTTAATATGTAGATTTATCTTAGCATGTGACCAATATTGTTATTGAACTGAAACATGTCATGCTTCATATACTTTGAGAAATAACAAATTTAATTATCGACCTACTTCCAAGAGTGGTGTGATACTATGTAAAAAGGTGAAATGCAAATGTCTAGAGTTCAAATAAAACTGGCAATTTTAGTTTATAATTCAAAATGTATTTAAGTATTAAAATGACGTAAGTAAAGTAAGCATTAATAACAAAAACAAAACATGCAAAAGCATAAAGTCTGCAATGCCAGAACCAATATTAGAAGTGTATATAGTTGAGCATAAATAATATTTTAGGCAATACATATCACTTGGAAGTTTTTATCATTTAAAATTCACAAAAAAGCAACTTATACAATAAATATCATGACTACATTATGAAACGAACACATATATAAAAGTTTAATCCTTTAGACACTAACTTAAATCCCACTAGGCTTTGGATTCATTGACGACTTGTTAAGGTTCTAAGTCAAAATTTGTCCAAACACATGAAAGAATGCAGCATATACAATTCACATAGTTTCTTACAATTGCCCACCTACCCCCAATCTACAAAAACCACATAATAACAAACTATTTACATCTGGCTGATAAATAAAATGATTATATTATATACTCTTAGACCGAGTGTAAATGAAATTTATTTTCTGATGCCAAAACTTCAATTCTGCATTGAACTTAATTTTGTTGCTCAAACACTTTCTACATACAACTTGTCGTTTACATGTTTAATTAGGTTATCGTGACTATCACGCAAATGACTTTTTATTGTTTATATAATTTAATAGCATTAAAAATATCTTGGTTGTCGCATTTCAATGAACTATACTAGAGTATAAATTATAATTTTCCGCTTTCTTTGCATTAAACAATGTATATCAGTAAGTGTCTAGGTACAAAATGATAGTGCATGCTTATTTTTTAATAAAATTCTGTAACACTACCAGCAGCAAAAAAAAAAATTGGTTTCTAGAATGTTACTACCAAAAATCACTACTTGCCAAATAGCGTGCATTATATGTATATAATATAATAATAAAATAATATAATATAAATAATAAAGCTATGACCTTTGTCTTGTATAAGATTACACGATACATAACTATTGCCATAATAAAAACAATTTTTATTGCAAACAAAAAGTCCTAATTTGATATATAGACAAATATATAGTTAACAAAAATTCGTTAACACATGAACAGATTGAAATATTAAGATTAATAAAAATTAGCATTGCTGTTTACATAATTAAAAAAATAATAAATTTATTTTTAAGTTGATCACATAAAAAAATTGTTTTTGAATAAAAATCAAATACTGACTGCTACTTCACTACTGTAACCAGCTAAAAGTTCTAATATATACTATACTAGGTCCTAACTACCTGTAGCATATCAAATGACAACTAATCTCTAATGTAACTATTTCATGGAACCAGAACATGTACCAACATTTTATTTACACAAACATCCTATAAATGTATTATAAACAATAGAGCCACATAACTGCGAGTCCAGACTTGGAAAGCAATTATTTAGCTATACTGTTTAATCTTGTATCAAATAAGATACAAGGTTTCTCAATATAGGTAAATGTAATATGGAAAGTCAAAGAGCAAAAGAATCTACAAATGTCCAAAGTACGTTCAAAATTTTAACTCTATATTGCCTAAGCTGACAATTGGAAACTCTCATATTAAAAAAAAATTCCATTTAACTACAACCTATCGATTTTCATATGTGGTTAGTTAGACTTAAGGTGTTAAATAGGCATAAGTAAAAATGATAAGGAGTTCTGATTAAAATCAGAATATACTCAAAAACATCAATTACCTAGTTTTCCAATTTAATCAACATAAGATTTTAGAATTTTTTTTTAAATAAAACATTTGGAAAGATTATAACTGACTTAGCTTTTTATTATATAAAAGATATAAAAAACATATTTTGTAGCATATAACTTGAAATGGAAACTATCAAAGACAATGCTCTAAAATAAGTTGGGCTATATACAAAAAGTTATTATTAACTTCAAAAGACAAAGTAGCAATATACAGGTTAAACGTTGAAGGAAATTATGCTTTGGTACTTTTCCAAAGATAGAAGTTTTACTAGCTGTTATTCAAATTAACTTCCTTTGTATCAGTGTGATAAATTGTTATATCTCATTATGAAATTATTATTGTTAATGAATCATTGATTATATAAAGAATAAAATAATAATCAAATGTTAGTTTTGTAATTAAATGAAAATTGTTCCTTTTCCAAATGCTAATAAGATTCAAATAATTATTCTTATTATCAGCCAACTGACATTATTACAGGCAAACATTTAATATGAAGATCACAGTTACTTTCAACCTAACACGACACAGAATTAAGACCTAAACCATTGAACATACAGTCTCCACTTCAAAATATTTTTGTTTGAAGCTTTAAATTTCTATTTAATTAATGTTAGAAGCATTCATTTAGTACTGAAAAGAAATATTATGTCCAAAATGCATTAACTTTGCATTTAATAATTACAAATTAATCAAATTCCATGTCTGTGGAGCTAATTGGTTTACACAGTTTTTCAACAATAAACATTAATTTTAAAAGACTAGGATGCATTCAAATTTGGCTAATAAGTGGTCACTTAGTATCAATACAGTTGATTTGCGGAAACTGTGTGTATTAAATCCCTATGTACCTAATGGAAGAGTAAGTCTGATTTTATATGCTGCACAAGACTAAAAAGTTCAAATCATATTTCAGTGTGACAGTAAAAATTTAGAAGAGCGGAATAGATTCTGATTTCTCTGCACAATTCCATTAAACTATATGACATATTGTTTCCATAAAGTGTTATTTGCAATATCAAATACTGGTACTTATAAGCAACAGTATAACATGTAAGTCATTATAATTAACTATTCATATTTAACAACAAGTAAACGTCGAAAATAAATAATATTAAAGTATAAATTAATAAGTACAATCCAAAATGATCCTACAAATTAAATACAGTAGAGAATTATTGAATAAGCATATTGTACAGAAGTATTAACAACCTACCAAAGTAATGTAGCATGCTGGGATGTTCATACTCGACACAAAAATTACGGAAATATCTAGAAACAAGCATTAAAGTGAAATGTGCCTGCTGTACATAAGCAAAAAGTGTGAAACAAGTTTCTATTTACTACTAAAAGTTTTAAAACTGCACTACTTCGATTTGTCTGCATTAGTTCAATCGAAGCATTTCATAGATTCTTTATGTGAAATGCTACTTGAAATAACAAATACTGATGCAATAATATAAACTGTAAGCCAACATAATTACCTTTCATAATTAACAACAAATAAACTTTGAAAATACATAACACGATGTTTAAAGTAACAGATAAAACCTTAAATGTATATACAAATTAAATACAATACAAAATTATGGAATTAATGTTACAGATATTTACTAACAGGCATACCAGAATACTGTTGCATGTTAGCAACTCATAAGACATTTAAAAAAAATTACAAAACCATTTACAAAATTTATAACATGCAAGGAAGTAACTTGTCTGCTGTAGATGAGCAAAAGAGCCTATAGCAAAGTTCCATTTGCAATTAAAAGTAAAAAAAAAGCGAAATATACTTTGGTTTTTCTGCAGAATTTTGAAGATTCATTCAATCAAATGTTATATATAATAACAAATACTGGTGATTATAAGCAATGGAATAAAATGCAGGCCAATATAATTAACTTTTATAATTAACAACAAAAAAAACCTTATAAAAATAGGTGGTTTGAAGTTTGAAATAATGAAAAAAACATTAAAAAAGTACCTACAAATCAAATATTGTACATCATTATTTAATTAATGCAAATAGTTTATATACCAACTCACATACCAAACTACTGTTACATGCTGGCAAAATTCAACCTCACCTTTAAAAAAACCCTACCAAACATTAAAAAAATTCATAACATGCATGCAAGTGAAACTTTAGGCAAAAAATCAATGTCATTAATAAAAGCAATATATCAATTCCACTTTCATCTCACATCCATTGCATAAACTAAATTTTCTAAACAGTCGAGAAAAAAAATTTATAAACTATAAAATTTTAGATTAAGCTTATCATAGGCAAAAGTAATTAACGTAAGTCAGGATTTTCGTTTATTTGCTTTTTGATGCGTAACAAAATCATGGTGTACCACTGATCAAGGCGTGAAATAGAGTCATATTCCTTAATTGCATCAGTAAATGCTTCAACATTTTGTTCTTCTAGATGATCAGCAAGAGCTTGAAATAATTTATATTCCCTGGAATCTTGAAATGCAGGATACATTTGAGTATAACGTTCCATTGCATGTTGTGCATTTAACAGATCCACACATAGATGACAAAGAGCAGCACGAAACATATATTCCTTGGCACTGTACTTAAGCAGTGAACTTTCTAGAGAAGATGCTGCAACTTGTTCATATATCTGAATAGCTTTGGAATAATTTTCCAATTGAGCAGAATACTGCGCAACTTTGAGAAGACACTTATTAGCAGACGAATTGCTCTCTTCGCCCCTAAAATAATCTGCAGCTTGTTCATAATGTTGGACTGCAAGTTCTACATCAATGGCATCGTTTTCAAATATTTCTGCAATGGTCTGATGGTGTTTTGCAGCCATTGTAAATCTTCCCATGTCCGTATAAATTTCAATAGCTTTCAAAAAGCAATTTATCGATTCTAAAACAAAATTTAGAATGACATAGATAAGAAATCAAAAAATGTTATTTCAGTAAATGGTATAAAAATTAGGAAATGCAAAGGCTATAATTTTTGTTAAGGACAAACGTTTTCTTAGTTTGTATTTTATAATAATGCTATCTATTTGTAAAACAGAAGGTGTGAGTAATAACAGACAAAGATACCAAAAACTTTCCAGTAAAATGTACATCCTATTGTTTCTTTAAAATGAACACAGAAAAATTATAAAACATTCATTTTCTCATTCTCACCTAATAGCAATATTATAAGTTATTAACCGAAGTAGTGGAGTAGGGTCGATTTTAACCCCAACTCAGTTCACTCGTGTGATAAATCAAAAATGTAAGTTACCTGCAAAAAAAGGTGAGGTGGTTTGAACCCACAGTAGGCATGAATAGGCAAGAAATTAAAAAATGTCTTAATAAAATCCTGTTCCTACTCTTACACCATCATGGGTAAACAATTACGAAGTGTAACAACGTAAAAGATCTTAATGTATTTTTTGATTCAAGACATACTTTCGCCAAGCATATTGTAATTATGCAGAAGGAAGAGTTAAAGACCTTGGGGTTTGTAATCTGTAATGAGTATCAATGTTCACAAACAATAAATTGGAACATGTACCTGCTGTTTGGAATCCTGTTTATAAATCACACAGTTCGGCATTTGAGAAAGTTCAGAAGCGGTATGTTAAGTTTTTATAGAACAAATCTTATGGCGCCTATTCCCAAGGTGACTATCCTTAGGCCGTTCTTAATAGATTTAATTTAAACAAACTTAGTAGATGCAGAAATTTCTACTCAATTAGTATGCTGTTTAGGTTGATAAATGGTATGATCCATTTTGTTAAAACAAATTTCATTTTATGCACCTGCTGTTAACACTGTCTAAACTCTCTATTTCACTTACAAACCCACAGAACTAATATTTTAAAATTTTCCCCAATCCACACTATGGTTCTTAACTATTGTGATGTTCATGACGATACTGACCTGTTTAATGAATCTCTTCAGCAAATATGGGCCATTATGCTCCAGGCAAATTAAATTAAATTTATTTAATTATTTTGTATATTGATTTAATAATAGATTTAGTAATGTAACTGTGTATTATGTTGTCCTATAATTGGATATAATATCTGTTGGGCAAAATAAAATAAAATATAGAAATAAATAAATAAATGTAAGTTTAATGTCGGTAACCCAAAATGATTATGGAACGTATTTGATAAATGTTAAATTCATCCTTGAAATAAACCTGAAATATTAGAGGAAATCCAAAGCGTAGATGACGTGAATACGTTATTAACCACACCAGTCCCTCAACTGAATGTTTGTTAACAGCTATTACACTCAATTCCTACCCATTGGGAACTTGTAGTGATGCCAAAGAATCGATTAGGTATAAAAATCTAATGCGCACAGTATATGTGACATCTCAGTATGCTACATACAAGACCGACTGCTTACAACTTAAAGTTAAGAACTACCAATAACTTCAACATACCTGCACACTTAACTACAAAATTCAAAGGCAGTTGTACATATATGGCTTCACGAGTATATAACAGATATATTGAAATGTTCAACATTAGTAACAAAACAGGTTTTATAATAAATTGCTACATATTCTCCTACCTGAACAATGTATATTTTAATAACCAACTGTACCTCCAATAAATTTTTGATTTATCTATGATTTTCATATGTTTATATCATTGTAGACTAGTGGAATTGAAAAACCGCTTATTGAGTTTTCACGATTTAGTAACAACCAATAAATTTATAAGTAAAATAAATGAATAAATAAAAATCTAAACATACATGACCCGCTTAATGGTGAATATAAGAAACAACAACAATACCGCTTGTTTTGGGCCACTGTTTTTGCTATACATCCTGCAAAATTACATTCTGATAAAATATTCAACTACCCTTATTTTGATTCAGTATTACAATATAACCTATTCAGTTTCCCTGACTCAAAATAACAAAAATTGATAATCTCCAAAATCTTCCATTAATTTATATTCCATATGAAACTGCAGGGGTATGCAACTAAACATACTTCTAACTGACCAATTAGTATACAGCATGCAAATTAATAGCAAGCTAAAATACCATACAAACAATAACAGATTCGTCCGACATCCCTTAAAATACATAACAGCATCGTCCGAATGTATAATACAAACAAACCCGTTGTGACCACCAAATCTAACAGGATGAAATGAAGTAAGCTCATAATCACACTATGAACATAGGAGCCTGCCATAACACAGCTTGGATCCGCTCCAACTCCAAAGCCATCAGAACCAACTCCTACAGCATGTAATGCCAACACGATGTCAGGATTGAGAACTCTGACATCAGCTCACTCAAATTTCTACTAAATAGGGATGTTGTCTGTATGTTAGCATCTCTGCCTACCAGCCACAGGGTACCAAAGCAAGTAAATCCTATCCTCTAAACAGCATAAGATCCAAGTCTTCATCATGAAGCCGCAGCATTCAATTCTGCAACATAGAAACACATCCAGCAACTTTACAGACTAAAGTGCTTTCAGTGTTAAAAGACATTTGCAATAACTATGCACACAAAAGCTTTTGTAAATTTTTTTCGTGTGTCATTCCTTTAATGTATAACTAGTTCGTATTTTTAACTTGTAAATAAATGTTATCTCTGTTGCTACTGCACCCTTCCTTTTTACAGGTAGGAATGGGTGTACAACAGAGTATAAATAAAACTCTGGCGGGACTAGCGTCGACCGTTTGTGGCTGCGGTAGATTGCAAAAGACTACATCTCAGGGGTTTAGAGAATAAAGTTAAATTTTACCCAGGCAAGTTAAAGGGATGCAATTTAGAACGTGACAAAAGAAAATATCTTAATACAACTAATATATTGACGTTTAGTTAATAACATTAATAAAAAAAATTAAATATGTATCGTTATTTTCTTACAACCAAATTTTTATACGATAAAATCACTACGTGTAGTTTATATATCTACACTCTCATAATTTCAAAATCTGTCTCAAACTCTACCAGAATAGATATTAGAAAATCTGAATTTATTATTGTGCTTAGGCACAATTTCTAGATAAACGTTAAAAGGAAATCATAAATATGCTCTGTTGTATTTAACATTAGTTAAGAGAATTTTAATTAAGCATTCAAATTGAAAGTAACCAATACGCACAAAAAAGGTTTCATGAAAACTTCTCTGTTTACAACTCAATAGGTTATTAGCAAAGCAAAGATAATATTAAATTAGTTAAGGTAATCGATAATAGTCAAGGTAATCGATAAATAAAGTTATGACTATATTTTACATGCATAATTTTTCAGATAATTGAGATTTAAAACGTAACACATGCACATCGTTCCATCACAAAAATAAATAAGATAAACTCATACCTGTATTCCAGATATATGAAAGAAACGTATACTTAAATTTGAGCTTATGGCTTGTTGAGAACTATGGAATTTTCTTACAGTTTTTTGAGACGAAACACCATCTTTAATTATTTTGGTTGTTAACCTCAAACTTCTAATTTGTAAAGGCCAATCCTTGTTTGTTCCACAGCCATATGTTTCATCAACAAACATTTGATTTATTTTAAAAGGTACTTAAAACATCAATATAACATTCTTAAATGATAAAAGATAATATTTGTAAGTAGTAAAATTAATGCATAGGCTTAGATAGCCTAGCATAGATAATTAAATTCTCCATCAGAGAATATTTTACAGGAGAATATATCACCTGAAGATACTTCAGGAAGGAATATGTCACGGGAAAACATGCCATCAGAAGATATGCCACCAGAGGATATACCACCAGAGGACCCATTCATTAATATTTTGAACGGGTTATTTAGGTAGACTTTATCCATACATATTTTGGTAGTATTCAGGCACGACATCATGGCCTTAGAAAGGACATCTTTATCGGAAGACGGCATGCGCTCAAAAAAAGACCGTTAGATATCAAGACAAACGGAAATTTTATTCTGGTTTACAGATAACCACACTTTTTGAGAGGGGGGACAAAACAAGAAAACTATCCTGAAGGCTAGATTCATATATACACTAGTTGTGTATTTATGGATATTATTCAAAGGTTAACCAATAGGAAAATTACATCTGATCTTAATTATTTATATTATTTATACAAGAGAAAGAATATTAAATTAAGACTAAAGATCGATGTATATAGTTTATTATTTAATAATACTAAAGGGAAATGTTACACAAATCAAAACTGACTTGTGATTGTAAACGGTATTAGTATAAACTTAAGGCAAATAATGCTTTTATATTGAAGGAAATTGGACCACATTGTAACATGGTAAGAGAACAGTGAATTGACATGTTACACTACGAAGCATTAACAAGCAGACCCCAGACAAACCAGAATGCCACAAAACAATAAAATACTAGCATTTTTATGTAAAATTCAAGACAACTCCCTAAATGTTAGTTTTCAATAATGATGGTGTAAAATTTTCTTGCACTAGAAACTCCAATAAAAATTATGCATTTTGCTTTGATTAAGAATATGTAAAAATTATTTTCAAAACAGCTGCCCTCTGTTCATAGAAATTATTTTTATTATAGATGTCTAATTAGTTTCAATACAAATGCATTATTTAAGAAAAATTTAAATAGTTGCAAAAAACAAAATATATGCTCAATAAAATTACTTAAGAATGGAAAAGTATATTATATTTACATAAATGTACCGTTTGTAATTTATGCAGATAGTTGTACCATGGATGTGATTATATAGAATGTTTATTGCTCAATTGAAATAGCTTTCACAAATAACTAATATAATTTTTGGTAACCTTAAGTGTATGAATTCTTTAATAAAAAATCCATTCAAAAAGAAAATTGTAATACTAAACACGAGTTTAATTCACTTATGCATAAAGGTATTTATTTCTATGACTATAATAACTTTTGTATAAAATGGAGACTATAATTAAACAATAAAACGTTTAGTAATATTCAGTATTCACACCAATATTAAAAACAGATATACTGCTTTCACCTAACATACTTGAAAACTTTTGAGAAACCTGTATGTATTCACCAACAAATTAGATCCACTTCACTATTTCACCACATATGGTTTAGGTTTACATGCAATGTTAAAAACAAAAAATGTTAAGCTAGTGTTGCTTACAGACATTGAAGCAATTATGTTTTTGAAGCCATAAATTCGTTGTGGTGGTTCTCAATGCTCAAATAAGTATGCTAAAGCAAATAATAGATATATGAATGAAGGTTACGATACAAATTTAAATTCTGAATGTGCAATATATCTTGATGTCAAAAATTTACATGAAACTACTAAATCTGAATATCTTATATATTGGGAATTTTGAGTTTTAAAGGACATAGTAGATTCAGTAAAGGTAGATATACTTAATATTTTGGATAACTCTGATGTTGGATATATTTTTGACTTGACTTTTATCTCAATATTTTTATATGAACGTATGATGTCTCTAATATATTCTTAGATATCAAACCTAAAGAAGCTATTAGCAATTCTGTTCCCCAAACTCAACTATATTGTACAGTACAAGAATCTAAACATGTATTTAAATTATAACTTAAACCCGAAAACAGGTTCACAAGTTGCCTCTTAAACAAGCTATTTGGTTACACAATATGTTGATTTAAATACAAAATTAAGGCAATAGTCAAAAGCAGTTTCCACAAAGGCTTAAATAATAAACTTGTTGGTATATGAAAAAATAGTAACTATAGTAGGGGACAAAAAAACTACTATAGTAAGCCTGCTTATTGTAGAAGGCGATTAAAAGATGCAGCAAGAGGCAGTAACCTTGTTGGCTAAGATATTGGAGGAGAGTCGGTTGATCTCGGGCGATCCTCAATAATTTACAAGGTTGTTGGGGGTTGGCCGTGTGACAGATACGGCTTTTTAGTAAAATCTTTAAAAAGTGCATTGTGGAAAGATGAGAGCCTACCACTATATTTCCCAGGTATGTGTGGCCTAAAACACGAACTATGTATGATGGAGAGCTCGCAAATAAAATTCTTGTCCGGAGGTAAAATAAACCCTCATTTGGATCTCCGGAAGGGGGTACCTGGGGCTCGTATCGTAAAAATTTAGTGATAGGGACTTGGAATGTGAGGTCATTACTTAGAGTAGATAAGTTAATGAATTTATTAGTTGAAATGAGAAAAGGAAAGCTGGACATTTTAGGTATTACTAAGGTGAGTTGGCCAGATAGTAATGACTTTTGAAAAGATAATTATAGAATAATTACAACTTCTTCAATTAATGGACAGGCAGTAGTAGGAATAGTGTTAGGTAAAAGATTAGGACGTAAAGTTAAAGGTACTTACAATTTAGTGATAGAATAATTATGGTTAGATTGAGTACAAAACCCACAGACACTGTTTTAGTACAGGTTTACATGCCAACAGCTCAGTACGAGGATGAGGAAGTAGAAAAGATATATGAGGATATAAATAGTATAGTGAGAAAAGTAAAGGGAGATGAGAATTTAATAGTTATGGGCGATTTTAATGCATCAGTGGGAGAAGGTAGTGAGGGAAAAATGGTAGGAAAATTTGGGTATAGCAAACGAAATGATAGAGGAGAAAGATTAGTTGAGTTTTGCCAGGAACATAGATTGGTAACTGTAAACACCCTATTTGAACAACATGTTAGGAGAAGATATACCTGGAAAGCGCCAGGCGACAGGGCTAGATACCAAAAGGATTGTATTTTAGTTAAATAAAGATTTAGAAACCAAGTTAAAAACTGTTGTAGCTATCCAGGGGCTGACATAGATAGCAATCATAACTTAGTTAAAATGAAGTGTAATCTAAAATTAAAAAAATTGAGAAAGGCTAAAAGAGAAGGATGGGATCTAGGTAAGCTTAATGATAGTGGGGTAAAAGAGAAATATAAACAAGTATTAGATAATAAGATCAAAGAGCTAGCTATACGAAGAAACGTAGAAAATAGATGGAAAGAAATAAAAAGAGCTGTACATGATACAGCAACACAGAAAAAAGTAGAAAGTAAAAAGTAGAAGCGAGAAAACCCTGAATAACAAAGGAGATATTAGATTTAATAGAGAATAGAAGAAAGCTTAAACCTTTCAGAGAATTGGATAGTGAAAGTAAGCAAAAATATAATAGAGTTAGAAATAAGATAGTACATGAGTGTAGAAAAGCTAGAAATAAATGGATGGAGAATTGTAAGTGAATACAAGATGATTTGAGAGTAGGTAAGACAGACGGGGCGGGGCTTACAGGGCAGTTAAAAAGTTTTTCGGGAAAGACAGGAAAAATAGAATGGTATTAAATATGAGAATAACGAGCTTCTAATAAATAAAGTTGAGGTAGCACATAGATTTAAAAGATAATTAGAAGATTTATATAAGGGAGATGATATGGATGAGTTAGAAAACGACAAAGAAGAGGATATACAAATAGGGTTCTCAATATTAAGAGAGGACTTTGATAGAGCTGTTGGGGATCTTAAACTAAATAAAAGTGCCGGGGATAGACGATATACCCACAGAATTAATAAAATATGCGTCAGAAAACTTTAGACAGATTATATAAACTAGTAAAAGTAATATATCACATAGGTGAGGTCCCAATAGATTTCTAAAAAAATATTATTATCCCAATACCAAAAAAGTCGCAAGCTGATAGAAGTGAGAATTTTAGAACGGTTAGTTTAACTTCCCATGCTTCCAAAATATTAACAATAATAATTAAAAATAGAGTAGAGAAGCTTTGACTGAGAATTATTTAGGCAAAGACCAATATAGTTTTCGTAAAGACAGAGGGACTAGAGAACCGATACTAATGACTAGGGTAATTATCAAAAAAGATTACAAAACAATAAAAAGAATCATGTCGCGTTTCTAGATTTAGCAAAAGCATTAGATAGGATTAATTGAATTGTTATATGTTCAGGGTTTTGCGAAATATAAAAATCTCTCATAGGAATAGAAAAATTATTTACGGTCTATATAAAAACCAAAGCGTAGTAATTAGATTTGATGAAATAGAAAAAGAAGCTAAGATAAGAAATGGTGTTACACAGGGTTGTATATTATCTCCCTTGATTTTTAATGTTTATATTGAGGAAGCTTTAAACTTAGCTAGAGAGAAAAGAGATAGGTATTAGTGCCCAGGAACAGAAAATAGACATGTTATATTTTGCAGATGATATAGCCATTATAGCAGTCTAGAAAAGAGTTAGAAGAGTTTTTAAATATTTTAGATGAGATAATACAGAGTAACTATAGTACGAGAATTAACTCAGAAAAGATAAAGATAATGACAAATGAGTTACAGCCTAGTTCTAAACCAAAATTAAAATTAGGTAATACCAAGTTAGAGGAGGTAGATGAATTTTGCTATTGAGATAGTATAATTACAAAGGACGGACGTAGCAGAAGAGATATAGTAGTTAGAATAGCTCAAGCTAGAAATATGTTTTAAAAAAGAAAGACTTACGAATAGCTAATAGTATTAGTTTAGATAATAGAAAAAGTTTCTTAAAGTCGTATGCATGGAGCGTTCTATTATACAGTAGTGAGACTTGGACAATTAAAGAGGTAGATAGGAAAAAGATAGAAGCTTTTGAAACTTGGTGTTATTCAAGAATGTTAAAGATTAGTCAAACAGATAGAGCAACAAATGAGGAAGTTTATAGAAGGATAGGTGAGGAACCCTGTATGTGGAAACAATTAAAGGTCAGGAGAGAGAGAATAATAAGGCACCAGTTAAGATTAATAGAGTAGGAAGACCTAGACATGGCTATATTAGTCAAATTAATAGAGATTTATGTTGCGAAGGGTATGTAGACCTTTTCAGACTAGCTCAGAATAAAAAAGAATTTAGAGCTGCGTCAAACCGACCTTAGGTTCGAAAACAAAACACACATGAAAAAATTGTGGATAATGCATGGAATCAGAAAGATATTAAATTAATGACTAAATGAGAAGGATGGTTTGTCACTTGTAATAGCATGAATTTTAAAACAGGTCAGAATAGTAATACTTTCTACATTTATGTACAGTTGTATTATTAGGTATATTTAAATTTATGAATAACCATATATTAATGTATTTATTTATTTAAATACATGCCAGGGCGTTGTCCTTTACTTTCCAGTCTAATCATCGTATTTCTTATTTTCTTCAGAAAACTGTATCGTTTTCTGAGCCCTCATGTATTTTATATGAAGTGCGGTATACTATTGGTCCAAATTACCCCTAAATGACCTTATTAACACAGCAATATATATATATATATATTATATATATATATATATTAACATGATAAGAAGGTCAGGAGAGGTCATTGATAAACCAAATTCTACAAACAAAGCTCACTAAAATATAAAAGCATCCGTTTCTGATGCATATGAAAATGCTCTTCATTTGCTGTAAATAGCATAGAATAGTGCTAGCTTTACGTATTTTGCAAAAGAAACTACAATCAATCTTGTTAAAAACCCAAATTTTAATCTTAATTTAGTGTTTTAAAACACGTTTTACCGTAAAAGCAAATATTTTCTATAGAAATGCACCTCCTTTGCATAATAAAGCTTTAAATTAATCATATAAATTGACTTTTATATTACACAAATTCATTTTAAATAAATAATTCTCTGGAATAGACGAGATTAAGAAAGAAGTTTTGAAAAAAGACGTCAATTTCGTATAAAGTAATTAATGAATAAACATTTATTCTACGAAGTAGCCGGAACATTAAAAAAACACAGAAAATGTGGTAAAAATGTTGATAAGAACGCGGTATAACAGCGTTATGTATTAGTGAGGAGACCGCCACAATAACTTTATATGTATTAAAGAAAGACGAGCAGCGCACGTCACTAATAAGTGGATCGCGCTAATGAGGTAATAAAACTAGGAATTCCCAGAAACTTGCATCCGATAGGCGTGTAGTATTTCGAATGGAATAAAATAAACACTGATACATTCTAGAAAAGGCATAATTTTTATATATAAACAGAAGTAATCAACATTAGATTCATTCATAAATTCGATCGCAAAAATGTTGCTCTAACAAGAGATTGTTTTGAAGTATGCATGATGCATACTGTAATTTAATTATTACAATGTAACAGCGAATAAAGAAGTCATTCGTAAAATGTAACATTGATGAAAAAGTTAAACGTACCCTGCATATTAATTTAGAAGTTATAAAATGTAATGAACGTGGAAAACTCGGCAAGATAAAAAGCTATTTAAAAATTAACTTAAATAATTAAGTCGAGGATGTACATTGGTTTATAAATAGAAATGTAAATAATATGAAAATCTTGTAAACTAGGATTTGAATGACAGTTTAAAATCAAACCAAAAAGCAGAAGATTTATTTAATAACAAATTGGAGAAGCGCTTTGTGAATATTTGCAAGTATTACTTTTCAAAATATTGTTTGTAACTCATATTTGAGTATTTGTCATTTAGTTTAAGATAGAATGAGTCTTAATCATATAATATTTATTTTTGTAAAGATCTTTACCAGGAAAGTTTGCGATCAGAGTTCGAAACACTCGGACCTTTTTAATAGACTATCTGTCAAGGATTTTTTGGCCAAAACAAACCTTACAAGCATGGGAATAAAAACCAAGTAAACTATCCACTGGAGAAGAGATGCGAGTTCTTATAAATTGTAAGCAACTTTAGGTGAGGAACATTTTTGATAATTAAATACTTGTTACAAATAATTGTATGCTTAAGAAAGATTATGCTGTAATGTTCTATATTCTTTTGTATGAAAGAAAATAATTTAGACTGTATAGATGCTTTGTGATATTGCTGTGTTTGATTTTATTTTACTAATTCTATTATTTCCATTGAGCTAGCCAGACAAAGAAAAGTTAGAAAGGAACGCAAGTCAACAATTTCAAATTTGACAATTTGCAGTTTCCGTCTGTATCACAGCACTCTTTTAGTGACGCCTAACGACGGCCGTTGTCACAGCAATATATATATATATATATATATATATATACTATGTATTTATATATAAATACTATGTAGTTTTCGCCCCACGTTGTTGCGGCATATAAATACTATGTACCCTCTATTTCTATATTACCCTCTTCATACCATTTAATATATTCACCATTGCACTCTATTTCTTTGCATTCTGCATTTATCTTCAACCCCAACTTGTCTATAATATCCATCCCAAATATAATATCTATCTTTAGTCCAGGTACAACCATAAACTCATTCTCCCATTTTACATCTCCCATTTCACATCTCAGAATTACCATTTCATTTATTTTAGCAAATTTCTTATTATTCGGTGCCACCAAATTACACCTCATTATAGGTATCGTCTTATCCATCAATTTCCCTTGTTTAACAAATTCTTCTGCAGCAAGTGATGCTTCTGCCCCAGTATCAATCAATACTCTAACTATTTTATTTTCCACCTTTAAATTAACTATCGGTAATAAGTTTCTCCCTAATTCACTTTCAGTCTCATGTTTAATAAATTCGTGCTGATGCTCGTATCCGTTTATCCGTAGAAGTTTACTTGGTTCGTCCATATGTAAAAATTTTGGTTTTGGGTAGAAGGTCCTGCTTGACTCGTTATCTCTGCATGTGCGATTAGTATTCCTCGTTTGCGTGCGTCGATCCTCATGTTCCCGTCTATTTATTTCTCGATTATTGTTTCCCTCATGATTAGTCCGTTCTATTTGTTGCCTTGGTATCTGACCCGTATTTCTACTTCGCCTGAAATCATTATTAAAATTGTTGCGATTACTCCTATTAAAATTTCTCCCATGATCATAATTATTTCTTTGATAATTAATTCTCAGAGTCTCAGTATTTCTTTGCGTCCTTATAAAATTTGTGCGTCGATCCCTAGCATTATTTTCCGTTCTATAATTTGTTTCCAACTCATCAAATCTTTGTAGATATTCTATAAATATGTCCCGGTCAACTATATTCTGAATTGTGATATATTGTTTTACTTCTGTGCTGAAATGCCCTGCCAAATATTTTATGATTTGTTTATCGAGTAAAGGAGGATCTAATTGTTTTGCTGCACTAAACTTTCCAATAGCATATAATTCCCACATCATTCCTCTATCTGAATTATATTTTCCCATGCTCAGGTCATTCCTAACTTTATCTTGTCGATTATCCCCCTAAAAGTGTCATAGAAATTTTTGTTCAAACTGTTGAAATGTTTCTATATCGCTTTCAACTAAGTTGTACCACATTTCAGCTCCCCCTTTTAGCATTGATTTTACTAAGTTTAATTTATATTGCTCGTCTGTTGAGCCCTGCACTAACATTTTGACATTTTTCAGAAAGATTTTTGGATTTAATTTTCCGTCCCTGTAAAATTTTGTGTATTGGTCGATTAAAAGATTCGGTTGAATTAGTCTCATGGGTTCCTTACTATTAAAATTTCCCGAATTAATTTTTAATTTACTTATTTCCCGGTTTAGGTTTCACAATTTTCTACTACTTTTCGTATTTTAGTATCTAAAGTCGTGAGTTTGTCGTTTGTCTCACCTTCATGTTTTTCCTGCCTGGATTTCACCATTCCAACATGATCCCATACACAGTTGATTTCATCCGTAATCTTCACAATTTTCTCTTGCATTTGTGCCCTTATTTCCGCAATTGTTTGGTTGGTTTCCCTTAATCCATCGCTCAGAATTTTGATTTCCTTACCTAATTTTTCACTGTTCTCGTCCATTTTCGTAGTCATGTTTTTCACGGCCTCCTCATTTTACTGTTCAGTGCCATCAAAATCTCCATCATTTTTGTTTCTTGTGAGGTCCGCCGTTCCTCGCTAGAACTCCTTTCAAATGTTGTACTTTCTTGGGATCCTTTTTCCATTTTTGAAAAATTATATTTACACTAAATCTTAAATACTAAAATAAGTTTTCCTAAATTTACTTAATGTACAAATTTCCCTGAATTTTTAATTTTGGTGATTTTTCTCAAATTAAAAACTCTTTAATTATAGCCCTAGTTTAATTTAATAATTTTATTTTAAATCCCACGGTCGCACTGTCAAATTTATTTGATTTAATTCGAGTCTCTATGTTAAATTGATGTATAATATTCTCAGCTTATGTTCAGGTCGTTATATTTTATTGTGGTAAAATATTTGAATTTTGAATTTGACTTGTGTGAAAATAGACACATTCGTTTGGGTTTAACTTTCATCTATCAGTTATTGCACAATAAAATTGACTGTCCGGATCTGCTGCAAAAGTTCAACTTTCACTTGCCCCGATTAAATGCTAGACTGACATCAACTTTCCATCTTTCGCATGCAAGAACAAATGTGCTAATTAAGTCGCCTATTCACTTCATGTGTAGATGCTTTAATCAAATAAGCGGAGGAACTGTGGATATAAACCTGTGTAGTCTAGATGAACTACTGAGAGCATCAACGCAAAGATGAAGTTTTTTTCCCATTCCTTTTTCCCTTTTTTACCATTAAGAGGTTGCTTCAACTTTTGAATGACTTATTATTAAATTATAAAATTATAGTTTTCTTTTGCTGTTTTTGAGTATGTATAACGTATTGATAGGATATTTAGCACTTGTACACTACCTATAATTTTATTACTGTTATTTTTTAAATTAGTGTCTTGTAAGTGGCATATGCTGTTAGACACTAAATAAATAAATAAAATAAATAAATATTCATGCCCCTACGTTCGGGTCGACACATAAATACTATGTATTTATATATAAATACTATGTAGTTTTCGCCCCACGTTGTTGCGGCATATAAATACTATGTATTGATATCCCCCCCCCCGTTGTTGCGTTATTTAAATAAAGATGATAACGCCGTACTCGGTGTAATAAAAGTTCTACTGAACGCCACTTCTCTGTGTTTTATTTTATATCTTTTATTTAATCTTTTAATTTTATTATGCCACGGCTAGCACTTTTAATTTACACAGAGTGTACAACGTTACGATGATCAATTTTCTTTCACTCCTTTATAATTACCTGTATGAATTGATAAAACGAAGTCAATCAACATTCATATAATAAAAGGAAATAATATTTACAATTTTTGAAATTCTTTAAATACACCCATCAATCAATTAATATTATATGGATTATTTATTCCAAAATTTATATTCTTTTAATTTAAAATAAAGTCACCAAAAACAACACCCTCTTACAAAAAAATCTGGAACGTTCGAGACCTTCTTATGATTATTTTACGTAAGTTTCAACATATACAATGTTCCTGTTGACTCTTTACAAATTAGTGAGAAAATTAATACATTCAGTGTTAAAATTTAAGTTAGAAAAGATTCCTTAAAAATAGGTAGGTCTGACCTGATTTGTTTCGTGTTGTGGATCAACACTCCCTCATTGTCTTCAATCGAAACCAATGCCCTGCTTTGTACTCCTTAACATACGTTGAACCAATATTTCAGTACTGTTACCCCTTGTCGCCAAAATCACCTCGTGCTTTATTCAATATTTCTCTGGATACGCCTTAAATACCAATTGAAATTCGTGTTTCTTTCAATTATGAATTTCTTATATTCGTGAATTCGAATTAGAACCAGAAGTAGAATTAGAATTTCTTTCGACGCAAATTCGAATTGTTTTCGACGCAGATTAGAAGCCCTATATCATAATAAATATTTAATTTAAATTAATTAACCAATTTCTACTCACGTTTTCTGAAAAAAAAAAACGGCAAAAACTCTTCCTGTATTCTTAACGCAATTGTTGCACAGCACTATTTCACTATAACATAAATTTTATTTATTTGACGCGTAGATATCTGATTAAGTGTTGTGGATTCAACGTGCTTCAAGTTGAGACTGAGCTGCCTTATCACCGGTGGGTGTTATATAGCTTTTTCCCACTACCTTTGGATTGGTTTTCCAAGCAGTTTTACAGATTGTTGCAACCAACCACGTTTGTCTTTAATATTCCCTGTATTTTTAAGCTGTTTTCTGATGAAACTCTTTTGGATTCTCATATCATGCTGTTATTTGTTATTGTTATCGTGGCCGAACTTTTAACTTATGTCTGTTGTTTTGTATAGATAAAGCTTTTAGAGAATTGTACAAAATAAATGATGTAACACAATCGCTGTTTTCGTTTATGTATTTGCTTAAACTGATATTTGAAAGTGTGTTTTCTTATCAAGGCGTTTATTGTTCCTTCTTTATTTCAAGCGTAATTGCATGAGGATTTATTAGGTTTTCTCTTATCTTCTGCGTCTTTATTTTATAAACTTGTTAAAACACACCTCAACGTAGTTTAATTACATGTACGATTATTTCTCTGCTGAATACGGGTTCTATTATTGAAAGATATGCTTATTGGCATTGATTAAAGTTAATTACGGTCTATATACAGGGTGTTAAATGCTTGCTATTTACATAATGTACGAATTACTTATTGTTCTGCTAAATAAATGCAGTTTTCGGATTCCCATTGCTATTTACAGTTATCACACGACCCTTACTACTCAATACACCCCTAAACAACCCCTTATCACAGCTATATATATATATATATATATACATATATATATATATATATATATATATATATTGAAATTAAGTTGTTTAGAATCTTGGAATACACTCTTTCGTACAAATATAAACTACAGCATCAATTTGTAATTATATTCGACAATTCAGCATGAACAATTATGCCTTCTTCAAAGATTGGAATTTAATAATTGTTAGTATACAAATTTGAAACAGTGCAGCTATTCGACTTACATACTCACTATGACGTAAAAAGATTCACATAAACTAAACCAAAAGTGAGTGATTCCATAACAAATGGTGAAATTAATAAAAAAATATAAAAATACATTAACACAATTAAAAAATTGTAATGTCAAATAAATAAAATAACTACAATTAAATTTTAAAAACAGATAAATTTAAACCTATTATAAAGAGCACTAACACTGTATCTAAAATAATACAAGTTCACGGAGCGAAAGTCATATGGTGAATACGGCAAAACAAAATTGAGGATGATGTATCTCTTTATAATTAGACTGAACGTTAACTCAAGAGCAAAGTAAATTGATGTCCACACAACATACCCACAAATTAAAAGTTTTACCTATCTGCAAAATTGATAGTCATTCAACCTATAAAGGTCCGAATATACAACGTTTAAGTTATTTATATCCAACTTGCTGTTAATTGGATTAAGTTGTTGATGAATATAATACGATTCCAAGAAAAGTCTCTTGTAATAGTTGCTTTCTATATGCAAAATCTTCGTATTATTAAAATTTACTACGTGTTTAGTGTTGTACAAGTGCGACGACAAAGCACAACACGATTTTCCAATCTTGACATCACTTTTATGCTGTATTATGCGGTTCTTTAGCCACTGTTTCAATTGACCAACATGTTTTTTTGCAACTACATTCAATCTGATAAATAATGTTACTACAAAGAGACTTATCCGTACTATCTTTTAGTTTAGAAAATAAATTACCGATCGTTTTTTCACAAGTGCATGCTATAAAAATGTCAGATTGTTTCAATATCTTAACAAGTCGAGGTGTTAAATTTTGAATGAAAGGAAGTTTCCTAAATTTGGTAATACTTGATCTATCATGAACTGACATGGAGATTATTCGAATATAATAATTTTTTAACGAGAGATTTAGGGTATGCGTTATTAATTAGAATAAATTCTAATTCTTTTAAATTTTTATTAGGAAATTCGGGCTCACAAATTTTTTGAAAAGGTTTTTTTAAGCACATACTAGTGTTAAACTTGTGTTTGAAAGAATGACTTGAAAGATAATTTATATACCTGTCAGAGTCGGTAGGCTTTTTGTACATGTCAAACTTAAGTTTGTTTGTTGATCAGATAACCAGCGTGTCCAAAAACGGAATACTATGGTCGGCTTCTTTTTCGTATGTGAAAATCAGATTGGAGTTGTAACTATTAAAAATATACACCGTATACTCTATCAAATACTCAGGAACAGAACATAAAATGTCATCAACATATTTGACTATGAAGGGCATTTCAAAAGGAAGTACACAAATGACAAACTAGCAGGGAATCCATAACCAACTGAGCAATGATGGGGGACAATGGTCACCCCATGGGGGTATCAAATGTCTGAATATAAAACAAAGAATTAAAGAAGAAATACGTGTTATAAAAAATTAAGTAAAGAGTCGATAAAAAAGATGTCAAGTCAAGATTGCAATGCGGTTGAATGGAGCTCCATTTCTCCGTAATGATCTTCACAACCAACTCAATAGGGATTTTTATGAACAAAGAGCGGACATCTAAAGATATGAGGATATGATCGGCTGGTAACTGATAATGTCTATAGCTATTGACGAATGAAAATGTATCGATAATGTTCCATCGATCCAATGGAAAGAAATTTTTTAAAATTTTGGGCAAAAAGGAAGCCACGTTATAAGTGGGAGTATCGATACACGAGATAATTGGCCGTAAAGGTACATTAAATTTATGAACCTTAGGTAAACCATAAAATTTGCCTGAGCATCAATTTTTTCTTTATTAAGTCATTTTTGTCATTTTTTGTGATCATAGAATGACTAAACAAAAATTTTATGTGTTCATTGACTTTCTTTCGTATAGTAAACGTGAGGTCCTTTGTGAGTGTTTTATAGGTATCTCTATCATCTAGCAAATTGTTGTATTTAGTTAAGTAATCTTGTTTGTCCAAAATGACCGCAACAGCTCCTTTGACAGCTTTTGTTACAATAATGTTAGAGTTGTCTTTAAGGAATCTTTTTGTTATTCCATATACCTGACCGTGCTTATGAATTATATTGGTGTATTCGAGATTAGCAAAAAAGTTCGTGATCACATTTGTAACTCTGGACCGTAACACAGATTTATCTTCTACAGGTTTATCTACAACCTCAATGACTGATTCAATATCTGCTAGTAGTTTGCCTACCTTAATGTCTGATGTGTACATTTCTAGATTAAAATGAGGCCCCAACAATAAGAAATTCTTAATTTTTTCTGGAATAACGGCACCACTGTGATTCACTAACCATTTACTATTGTCCAGTTGTTTATTGTTTACTTGGGTATGTTGCAAAACTAGGAAATTTTTAATGTTTCTTTTTGTCCAAAATTTTAAAAACTTCCTTTCCATTACATCGATGGAACATTGCTGATACGTTTTCATTCGTCAATAGCTATAGACATTATCAGTTACCGGCCGATCATATCCTCATATCTTTAGATGTCCGCTCTTTGTTCACAAAAATCCCTACTGAGTTGGTTGTGAAGATCATTAGCAGAAATGGAACTCCATTCAACCGCATTGCAATCTCAACTTGAAAGCTTTTTTATCCACTCTATACTTAATCTTTAATAACACGTATTTCTTCCATGGGGTCACCGTTGTCCCCTATCATTGCTAAGTTGGTTATGGATTCCCTGCTAGAGTCTGTCATTTGTTTACTTCCTTTTGAAATGCCCTTCATAGTCAAATATGTTGATGATATTTTATGTTCTGTTTCCGAGCATTTGATAGAGTATACGGTGTATATTTTCAATAGTTACAACTCCAATCTGATTTTCACATACGAAAAAGAAGCTGACCATAGTATTCCGTTTTTGGACACGCTGGTTATCCGATCTTCTACAAATAAACTTAAGTTTAACATGTACAAAAAACCTACCGACTCTCGCAGGTATATAAATTATCACTCAAGTCATTCTTTCAAACACAAGTTTAACACTATTATTTACTTAAAACAACGTATTCAAAAAATTTGTGAACCCAAAATTCTTAATAAAAATTTAAAGGAATTAGAATTTACCCTAATTAATAACGCATACCCTAAATCTCCCGTTAAAAAGTTATTATATTTGAATAATCTCCATACGTCAGTTCATGATAGATCGTGTATTACCAAATTTAGGAAACTTCCTTTCATTCAAAATTTAACACCTCGACTTGTTAAGATATTGAAACAATCTGACATTTTTATAGCACGCACTTGTGAAAAAACGATCGGTAATTTATTTTCTAAACTTACATTTAGTACGGATAAGTCTCTTTGTAGTAACATTATTTATCAGATTGAATGTAGTAAGTCAACCCATAAATTTTGTGAAGACACAAAGAAGTGTGGAAACGAACGGATTTAATTATCAAGGAAATAGTAACAAATACGGAGGAAATTTCAATAGGGGCAAATACAACGATGGTTTTAGACGTAAGTGGAATGCGGGTAACATGCCAAGACGAGAGACGGAGCGAACCAACCATAATAGGAACACCAACCAGAATATGCATAGCCAAGAACCCGTGGAACAAACACGAGAACCGAGGAGAACAAACCGCACATACTCTGAAGTTACGAATCAGACAGGCCCATCTACATCGAGTCAAAATTTTAAGAGAGAGAGAAACCAAGCAAGCCCTTAAGAATAAACCAATATGAACATCAGCACTAATTTATTAAATTTGAAGTAGAAAATAATTCAAACAAAAACTTATTACCTGTAATTGATTTGAATGTGAAGAATAATATAATTAAAATACTCATTGATACGAGAGCGGAAGCGGCGCTCGTTTCAGAAGATTTTGTTAAACGGGGAAAATTAATGGATAATATAATACCTGTGAGAAAGTGTAACTTGGTAGCACCAAACAGTAAAATGTTTGCGAGCATAAATAGCAAGGTGATTCTGAAGTGTGAATTGGGAAATGTGAAACTTGAAAATGAATTTATGATTGTGCCTGGATTGAAAATAGACGCTATATTTGGGATGGATAAAAGAAGAAAGAAAGAAAGAAGAAAAGAGATAAGATGTTAAGGGGAATGTATTAAGTGGTATGAAGAAAAACGCAGAAGTCGAAAATGACTGTTTGAATATAAATCAATTTGAAGGTGAGTTAGATAATGAGGGAAAGGCAGAAGAGAAAATTGAGTGTCCAGGTGAAATAAAAGATACAGTTGGTTCATTACTAAAAAGATATTCAGAATTGATAGGGTCAGAATCCAGAATTGCTACAGGTTATAAACACAAGTTAGAGGCAGTGAACACAGAACCGTTTAATACAAAATTGTATCCTATTCTAGCGGCATACGGGGATAGAGTGAGAGGAGAGATAGAACAAATGTTACAAGAGGGTATCATTGAGAAATCGAGTACACACTTTGTTAATCCATTAGTAGTTGTCAAGAAAAGTGATAATAGCATCAGGTTGTCTCGTCGATGCAAGAAAAATAAATCAGCAAACTAAACCGCAATACAATTGTCCACCAACCATGGATAGCATCTTGGCAATGATAGGCAATAAGAAAATTTTTACAAAAATTAACGTGAAAAATTCATTTTAACTAATTCCACTAGCGCGAGAGTCGAGGAAATATACAAGTTTTTCTGTAGAAGGGCATAATACCAATTTAAAGTGGTCACCTTTTGGTTTGTCTTCGAGTACGGCTGTAAGTAAAGGCTATGCAAAGTATTTTGGGATCGTGCGAGAAATTTTGCATCCATTACGTGGATGACGTTTTAATATTCAGCAACAGTATTGAACAACACTTTGTACATCTTGAAAGGATTTTACTGGAATTAAATGTGGCCGGTTTAAAATTGAATCTGAAGAAATGTGAGTTCTTCCAAGAAAGCGTAAAATTCTTGGGATACTATATCAATGCTGAGGGCATATCAGAGATAATAATATATCTATTATAGATAAAGATTAATAAATTGTTATCTAGATGATTTATGACAGTTATACGTAAATAAGGGATTAGGATAGGGATAAGAATAGGGATATAGTTATAAGATAAGTTAGGCATAAATAAGGGATTAAAATAGGAATATAGTTATAAGATAAGTTAGGCATGGATAGGGATTAGAATAGGGAAATAGTGGTACGATTAGTTAGACATTATAGTAAAAACTTAAATAGTTAAGGGGATTAAAAAAGGAATTAATTTCAACATAAACAAATGAAAATACAAAAATTTTTGGACCAATGTGGATTTTGTTCCACGTTGAGCGCCAAAAATAACATTGATCAAAAATTTTATATTTCAATTGGGGGCGGGGCTGTGGTAATACGGTTATTTAGGGGTATATAGAGTCACAAGAATTGTACATACCATGTAAACAATGTCAAAGTCTAGAAAATTAAACAATTTTATTATAAAGAGTACGTAATTTGCCAATGATACAAAAATCAAATATCAAACACTGTATAATATTCACAACCAACCTTAATCAATGAAAGAAAGCTCAGTCTTCAAGAATTCAATTACATTTAGTAAAATAAATAACTCTGTATGCAATCCAATTTATTTTTATAACAATGCATTCATAAACTTTAAATAAACATGCATAAAAAACACTGAAAGTCAAACAAACATTAAACGATTTTTTTTAAACTTGACGCATTAATAATCATGCGTGCTCATAACAAACGGGTCTTGCAAAATAAGCCAATTACAAAACGTAAAAAGTCAATAAAAACGCATCTAATTATGCCATCTGTTAAAGAATCCCAGTATAAATCTGACTACGTGATCTTTTAATTGGAAACTTGACAAAATTCGAATAAAATCCAGCACATTGGTAAGCAAAAATAAAGAACCATATGCTTGACTATGTGCAGATTTAAGCGGAAAATTTGAATAAATTCCTATACAAATAAGAGGACGTGACTTGAAAAGGTACAAGGTTTCAGGATCAAAAGAATCCATAATGTAAAATTTTGATGTCTACGTGATGTGCTAAAGCATTGCGACAAAGAATTAGGATGGTAACTCCATGGAAATCCAAAGGCTTGTCCGATAAGACAAGTGCAACGCCTCAATCAACAAAACAAGCTGGGTAAACTAATTATAACAGGTGATAGGTGTACCTTTAAATACCACATGAGAGGATAAACAATGAGTCTTTCTACGACCAAGGCACGCTCTGTATTTCTCTGAAACAAGATAACACACGAAGTTAAACCATCAAATTAAATAATAATATAAGTGAAAGTTGGTGATTGAATAATTTTAAATACTAGTACAAGTGCAAATATACAACAGAAATTCGCCGTTGACATTTTAAAACGTAAGTCCAAAATTCTAATTAAATATAATCTTTAATATTTTATTAACTTAGGGCACCAGGTATTAGACCAGACATTACATAAGGTATTAGACTAGGGTTGAACTGAATTCAACTAAGTAAATGATTAAGTGTTAAACTGGGCATTTAACCAAGCTATACTACTAAACAAAATCAATAAAAAAAACTAACTGAAAATAATCCAAGGACACTGGTCAACAGCATGCAGTGGCAGTTCTAAGAATTGGGGTGCATGCAGAGACATGTATTCACTACAAGAAGTTCAACAAGGACAAACAACAGGTCAGAGATAACATTCATTAATAGCTTAAGATATAAATTTCTGTTTGAACATTTAAATTTTTGTACGTACTGAGATATTTATGTAAGGGGTCATCAAAAATCTTTGGTTGATACGTAGAAAATACATGAAAGGAAAACAAGGACATTGAATGTTCAACGTACTTCAAGTAGTATACAGAGTTATTTTTGCTGGCTTTAAACTGATTTAAGGGAGTCATACTTTGGGGACAAACTAATTTACATTGTTACTTTGATTAAGGGGTTTCCTTAAATAGTGAATGATATTATAAAGGATTGTTAACCTATATATATATATATATATATATATATATATATATATATATATATTGTAGTGGTTTTAAAAAGCTAAGTCTACGTATAAACAAGGTAATTTCAAACACCCTGTATAGAGGAAACAACCAGAATTTACGTGCGAAATTTATTTCATTTAGTTCATTTTAAAGTAACAAGTATTACCATAATTTTACAATTAATGAATAAAATTTAGTTAGGTTCGTAAAGAAAATAAATTTTAGAAGCAATTGCAATTTATTTATTAATTTAACGGAGTTTAATTGAACGGGTAATTACGTATAATACGCATAAAAGCATGAAAAATCGATAATACCAAGGTGAAACGCTTTGCTAACACATAAAACAGCCGTTGAATATAAAATACCTTGAAAAGCCAACTCTTAGAAATGTTGTGTTAAAACGTCGGTTAATTGAACACCTGCATGTTTTCGAAATGCCAGGTTCCCCTTATTTTTATAGATAGCAAGCAAGTTTCAAAGAATATTGGTTAAACAACAGTTGCAAAGCACGTATACAAGTCCACATGGAGTAAAAAGAACGCGGACAGTAATATCGATTCTCTACCACTCAAACAAGGTTAGAAGGAAACATATAATATGCATAAGAAAGGGACAGCGTTAATATAGGCGGGATTGTTGAAACGTCAATGGATATACTATTGGTCGATATAGTTAGTTCTAGAACAGACAAACACGAGAATATTTGAAGTCGGGTTTATTGGAAAATATGGTAACGACGCGCTAAATTTCGGGGATTTCGAAAACGGTTGAAACAAAATTTGAGAAAGTGTTATTTTAAATTAGATTTTTCACGGGAAGAGCGGCCTAGAGGTGGCATTCGGAATCAGATAAATACTCGAAGAGAATTAGTAAAGCTCTCTTTTAACTTCGATCTCTTAGTATTTTCACCGCTTCAGAATACGAGTTTGTACGTATACATATTTTTAAATTAAATAGTACAGTGTTGGCCTCATAAATTGATACGCGAACAAGTGACGAGTCTAAAATTTAATTTGAGGTGCAATATTTATCTTAAACAAGCTCGTGAAGTGACGTGAAGTAACGTGAATTTAAATTAAATTTAACTAAAGTACGCGATTATGAAAGAAGTGCAATTAATATGGATTTGGAATTGAATGCACCATGAAGGCAGCGCAAGCAGCACAACTTAAATGATGTTCATCTACAAATAGCTAGAGGCGGCCAGCAGAGCAGAGCGAAACTACTTTACTGCATCGTCAACGGAGTAGAGATCTTCAAGAAATTCCAGGTAACGCTTTAAAATTGTTGTTGTTATAAACTATGAAAATTGTGTGACGTGTGAGGGTGAATTATGAAGGTATTGTGCATTATTTTGCGTATTGACAATAATACGTATAACTAACTTTATTATGGTATTTAAATAGAAATCTAAAGGTGAATATAAAAAGCTTATTAACGTTCCATCAGGAATTTAAAAATGTTTATTGTTAAGAGTACATGGGTTTGTTTTTTTGTTGGTTGTAAGAGTATGCGAAGTACAAAAGCATACATTATTCATAATTAACTGGGTTATCATGAGCTCATATACTCCAGAGTATACTAATTTAAAATAAATTACAAATAAAGAAAGAAAATAAGGTATTATTCAAGGCCCATTTACTCCGGGTATATTCTATGTGTTTGATATTTTAAATTAAAAATCCAGGACAGTACAAAAATAGAATTTATTGAGGTGTAACTTGATCACTAAAATGTGGATAATCTTGAATTTTATTTGTATTAGTGATAAATAAATATTGTATGATTGTGTATTATTTTTGTGGTTTTATTGAGGGTGTGCACGAACGATACAGAGCATAATAGTGAATCTAGGTATCCAAGAGGAGGCCCAACTGAGCTAGCCTGGGAACTGAAGAAGAATTAAGGTGATGAAGAAAGGATTCTGGGTAAGAGATTTTTTTTTTTATTAAATTTTTCTATTGTGTGAAATTTATTTTCGATTTTGGAAAATTAATAAAACCCTCGAATGTTTTTGAGAAAGTACTGAGCTAGAGCGAGGATACACGGCAATATATATGTAAATTTTCTGACCATATAACTTAATATTCAACATTACACATACAAAGGGAAGTAAATGCCATAAATTCAAAGACCGACAACAACGGTTTTATAAAAATCTTTAATAATATTATACACAACAAATAAATAGTAATAAACTAAAAATTGGGATAATAAATTAATCAGTAACGTCAGTATAATTAAAAGTAATTGCAAGTGTATATTTATAATGTTTAACCCTGTAGATTTAAAAAATAAAATAGTTTGAATAGATAATTGCTAGTACAATAATGTAAATTAGATAAAAAATTGTTATCAATAATGTATTAATGTTGTTACCAACAGTTTGAATTTAGCCTTTAAAGTGTATGTTTATAATTTTATTCAATGACTATAAATGTTTGAATTACATATTATTGTTAGATTTAATTTTATCTATACAAATTTATAAAATAATTGAAATAGAGGTAAGGATTAATTATCTGAAGGAATTATAATCACATGTTTATAAGTAAAAATTTGTAGGTGCTGTTGAAGAATAATATTTGCTTTAATAAAGTTTTGATAATGGTCTTGTGGATCGAAACGCGTCAACAAGAATATTATAATGTATTATTTTAATGGATGGCCACTACCCAAAAAGTTACAGTTGAATATATATATATATATATATATATATATATATATATATAGATGTGATAAGGGGTCACAAGAGTCATTAAAACCTTAATTCTAAAAATAAATCCCATCAAAATATAATATAATCAGGAAAAATAAAAATATCCGTAAATTCATGGTTACATCCTGTAAAATAGAAGCATACTTTTATTCACTAATGTGCCATGCAAAAACGCAGATTGTGCTTGTATAAATAATTACCCTGTATGATATAAGCATATTGTGAACAAATAGCAAGTTTTACATACCCTTCACAACCTAAATTTCTAATAATTCGACTAATATAGCTTGGTCTAGGTCTTCCTATACTCTTCTATCTTTTTCCTATCTACCTGGCTCTACATAGATAATCGCAACCTGATGGTTGTTAAAGAACTTCAACATGTTTACGTGATTCCCATTTATAAGGAAATGAAATATTACCTGGTTATCTCCTCCAAAAAAGGAAAAGTGTTAAATTATATGTTATGGTAAGGCTTAAGCAATGAATTGCTGCCAACATGCCAGACCGCTAACTAATTGTGTGTTATGTCATGGTGACATTTAGTTAACTGGTTTTTATTTATTTAATTTTTTTGTTTGTTTTGTTTGCGAACTTACTTAAGGTCGGTTTGATGCAGCTCTAAATTCTTTTCAATTCTGAGCTAGTCTAAAAAGATCTACATACCCTTCACAACCTAAATCTCTAATAATTTGACTAATATAGCTTTGTCTAGGCCTTCCTACTCTATTTTTATTTGATAGTCTATAATCTACGACCTTACTAAATAGTCCCTCATGTCTTAACTGGTGCCCTATCATTCTATCTCTCCTGACCTTTAATTGTTTCCACATACAGGGTTCCTTACCTATCCTTCTATAAACTTCCTCATTTGTTACTCTATCTGTAAATCAACTAATCTTTAACATTCTCCTATAACACCAAGTTTCAAAAGCTTCTATCTTTTTCTTATCTACCTTTTTAATTGGCCAAGTCTCACTACCGTATAATAGAACGCTCCATAGGTACGACTTTAAGAAACTTTTTCTATTATATAAACCAATACTATTAGCTATTAGTAAGTTTTCTTTTTTAAAAACATTTTTTAGCTTGAGCTATTTTAGCTACTACATCGCTTCTGCTACGTCCGCCCTTTGTAATTATACTATCTCAATAACAAAATTCATCTACCTCCTCTAACTTGGTATAACCTAATTTTAATTTTGGTTTAGAACTACGCTGTAACTCACTTGTCATTATCCTTATCTTTTCTGAGTTAATTCTCATACTATAGTTACTCTGTAGTATCTCATCTAAAATATTTAAAAACTCTCCTAACCCTTTTCTAGACTCTGCTATAATGGCTATATCATCTGCAAAACGTAACATGGCTATTATCTGTCCATGTAGACTAATACCTATGTCTTTTCTCTTTCTAGCTAAGTTTAAAGCTTCCTCAATATAAACATTAAAAATCAAGGGAGACAGTATACAACCCTGTCTAACACCATTTCTAATCTTAGCTTCCTTTTCTATTTCATCAAATCTAATTACTACGCTTTGGTTTTTATATAGACTGTAAATAATTTTTCTATCCCTATGAGAGATTCCTATTTTTTGCAAAACCCTGAACATAACAATCCAATTAACCCTATCAAATACTTTTTCTAAATCTACAAACACGAAATGAGTCATTTTATTTTATTGTAACCTTTTTTCGATAATTACCCTAATCATTAGTATCAGTTCTCTAGTCCCTCTGTCTGTACAAAAACCATATTGGTCTTTGCCTAAATAATTCTCAGCCAAAGCTTCTGCTCTATTTTTAATTATTAACGTTAGTATTTTGGAAGCGTGGGAAGTTAAACTAACAGTTCTAAAATTCTCACACCTATCAGATCCTGACTTTTTTGGGATTGGGAGAATAATATTTTTTTCGAAATCTATTGAGGCCTCACCTGTGTCATATATTACTTTTACTAGTTCACATAGCTTGTCTAAAGCTTTCTGACTTGCATATTTTATTAATTCTGCAGGTATATCGTCTATCCCTGGCGCATTATTTAGTTTAAGATTCTTAACAGCTCTATCAAATTCCTCTCTTAATATTGAGAACCCTATTTCTACATCCTCTTCTTTGTCGTTCATCCATAAGGTCTCCCTTATATAAATCTTCTAAATATCTTTTCCATCTATCTGCTACCTCAACTTTATTTATTAGAAGCTCATTATTCTAGTCTTTAATACCATTATATTTTTTCCTATCTTCTCCGAAAAACTTTTTAACTACCCTGTAAGCCCCGTCTGTCTTACCTACTCTCAAATCATCTTGTATTCCCTTACAATTCTCCTCCATCCATTTATTTCTAGCTTTTCTACACCCACACACTACCTTATTTCTAACTCTATTATATTTTTGCTTACTTTCACTATCCAATTCTCTGAAAGGTTTAAGCTTTCTTTTATTCTCTATTAAATCTAATATCTCCTTTGTTACCCAGGGTTTTCTCGCTTCTATTTTTTTCTTACCTATAGTCCATGTTGCTGTATCATGTACAGCCCTTTTTATTTCTTTCCATATATTTTCTACGTTCCCTCATATAGCTATCTCTTTGATCTTATTATCTAATACTTGTTTATATTCCTTTTTTACCTCACTATCATTAATCTTACCTAGATCCCATCCCTCTCTTTTATCCCTTCTCAGTTTTTTAAATTTTAGATTACACTTCACTTTAACTAAGTTATGATCGCTATCTATGGCAGCCCCTAGATAATTACGACAGTTTTTAACTTGGTTTCTAAATCTTTGTTTAACTAAAATATAATCTATTTGGTATCTAGCCCATCACCTGGTGCTTTCCAGGTATATCTTCTCCTAACATGTTGTTCAAATAGGGTGTTTACAGTTACTAATCTATGTCCCTGGCAAAACTCAACTAACCTTTCTCCTCTATCATTTCGTTTGCCATACCCAAATTTTCCTACCATTTACCCTCACTACCTTCTCCCACTGTCGCATTAAAATCACCCATAGCTATTAAATTCTCATCTCCCTTTACTTTTCTCACTATACTATTTATATCCTCGTACACCTTTTCTACTTCCTCATCCTCGTACTGAGTTGTTGGCAAGTAAATCTGTACTAAAACAGTGTCTATGGGTTTCGTTCTATATTTAACCATAATTATTCTATCATTAAATTGTAAGTACTCTTTAACTTTACGTCCTAATCTTTTACCTAACACTATTCCTACCCCTGCCTGTCCATTAGTTGAAGAAGTTGTAATTATTCTATAATTATTTTTCCAAAAGTCATTATTATCTGGCCATCTCACCTCACTAATACCGAAAATGTCCTGCTTTCCTTTTCTCATTTCAACTAGTAAATTCGTTAACTTATCTACTCTAAGTAACGACCTCACATTCCAAGTCCCTGTCACCAAATCGAACCGTTGTTTTAAACTCTTACAATGACGAGCCTCAAGTACCCCCTCCCGGAGATCTGAATGAGGGGGTATTTTACCTCCGGACAAAAATTTTACTTGTGAGCGCTCCATCATACATATTTCGTGTTTTAGGCCACGCATATCTGGGAAATATTGTGGTAGGTTCCCATATCTTTCCACAACGCAGTTTTAAAGTTTTTAGCAAAAAGCCGTATCCGTCACGGCCAACCCCCAACAACCTTGTAAATTATTGAGGATTGCCCGAGACCAACCAACTCTCGTCCAATATCAATACATCAATATATTTTGATAAAAATGCATTTGATATGCTTTAAATAGCATAAAAGAGTACTAACTTTATGCTTTTAGTTTAAGAAACTACAATCAACATGTATTTAAAACCTCTTTTGCATTAAAAAGCAATTAAAGTTTACATTAATTACCCTGTAGATAACAGCAATTCAATTTAAATAGAACATACAAAAATGAGTCATCGGTATTTAAAAATATGTCAAATTCGTATAAACTCATTAATAAATAAACATTTTATTCCTAGAAGCGGCCTCCATTGAAAAAACCTGCAATATCCCGATAATAACTGATAAAAATAATTTGATTTTAGTATTAGTATGCGACGCCACAATAATAGTATATGTGAGACAAGAACATATAGAGAGCGTCACAGATAACTAGAATCAGATAATTAGGTAATAAATAGCCGCGAATTTAGACGCTAATTGGTTTTCCAACAACCTTGCATCATAATGTTCTACATTTTTCTAGTAAGCTTCTGGAAACAGATAAATTTGTATATAAAGAAGCTTTTATCAAATAAAGATTCATTTCATTCATTAGTTTCAAGAAGTTCATTCGGTAATTTGATTCGAGCGCGCAATGTTATTTTATGTGGCAAGCGGTTGCTATGCGGAAATAGTATTTGAGTATGCAGTAAGCATATGGTAATTTAATAGTGGCGAGGTTGCTATGAATAAAGAAGCAATGTTTTAAATGTAATTTACAACAAAAAATGAAAATTATTAATGACAAAAGGGAAAGTTCTTCAAGATGACGCTATTTTTAAAGATTGTATTAAATAACCGAGAGGAAGATTTAACCAGTAATGTACTTTGCTAATTGCTGTTTGAAATTAGAATTTTTAATATGGAGAATCCTGTAAGCTGATTTGACATCAATTAAAAATAAGTAATTACGAGGACGTTTTTGTGGATTCTGCAAGTATCACTTTTATATTTATTTTTAACTGATTTATATTTAATGTAAGGTTTAATAATAAGTGTTAATCATATAATAATTTTATGTAAAGGGTTTTACCAGAAGAATATGTGATCCGAGTTCGAAATACTCTGACCTTTTAACAGATTATCTGTGCGGCCATTTTCATATCACTTTTTTAGTAATGATCAAAGCGGCCGTTGTCACAGCATTTCTTTAGTCACTTCCAACGCGAGGCAATTTTCATATCACTCTTTCAGCGACGATCCAACGCGGGCGTTGTCATAGCACCCTATTAGCAGCTACCCAACCTGTGGCACGAGTGATTCGTCTGTAAATGAGAGTTTCTTGTCTCATAGTATTTGTTTTTGGAGTTTATTTTTTCTTTTGTGATATCTGATTAATTTCCAGTGTGACTGATAGAAAGAAAGAAGTTCGCGAAAGTTTGAGAGCTGAGGAAGTGGAAACTGATTCTCAGGAAAGCATTTATGTGGAAGAAACGAAAAAAGAGAATCCAGAGGCCAAGAGTGTGGCAGAGACCCAGGAATCAAAAACGATGGCTCTTTTATTAAGTCTAAATCAAAATATGCAGGAACAAAAAAGAAAATATGGAAGAAATGAGTAAAAAAAATGAATAAGCATGCAAGAAATGAAAGAGAATATGCAGGAAGTCAAAGAGAATATCGAGGAAATGACTGAAAGATCTGATAAAAATATTCAGAAGCTACAAGCAGAATTTGGGGAGAATATATCAAAATTGGGAGAAAGTTTAAGATTAGAAAGTGAGAAAAATGAAAGGATATTTAAAGAGAATAGTGAAAGAATAACTTTGGGTTTAGATGAAACTAATAAAATAATTGAGGAAATGAAATTTGAAGTTAGAGAAAAAGTAGTACAAATTTTAGAGGATATGGATAATGTTAAAAAAGAAATAGTTCAAATAAAGTTGATTCAGAAAGCAAGTGAAAGAGAAACTAATGAAAAAATTAAAACTTTAGATAAAAGAAAATGAAATAAAACGAATCTATCAAGCGGGTTTTAAAACATTTAGAAATGATTTGGGAAATCTTAAAACAGACATAGGGAATAAATTTGAGAATTTAGAAGATACAGTTAAAAATATTCATGTTGGGGAACTGATGAGATGGAGTCCAACGAGTGTTCCGTTGAGCAACACTCAAAATTTTATGGGGATAATTAACTTAACCCTAAAATATTTCTAAATAGCTTAAAACTTTAATACAAGGTAGCTGGGATGAACAAACAAAGTTAAATATTGTAAGGTCCATGTTGAAAGGTAGTGCATAAATTTGGTTTGGACTTATTGAAGTGAGTAGTGTTCGTTTAAAGACTGCGAAATTAAAATTTTAAAGCATTTCTGGGAAGACAGCCAGAAATTTAAAGTCAGAGATAATTTATTGATGAAATGAACGTAACAAATTTCTAAGAAGTTTTTTTTACAAACAAAAATATCATGGCTTATTTTACATTTACAGAATTAAACTTATTCTTTTGAAGATCTTTCACCTGGTTATAAATTATTTCCACGCTGGTAAGATTTGTTTTAGCCAGAAAAATCCTTGACATATAATCTATTAAAGGTCAGAGTATATCGAACTCTGAACACAAACTCCTGGTAAAAAAATCCCTCACATAAGAAAAAAAACTATTAGGATTATTTTAAACTACACCTAAATACTCCAATATCAGTTAAAAATAAATCTAACACTGATATTTGCAGAATCTACAAAACGCTACTCGTAATTAAAAATCTTATTTTAAATTGATCTCCAAATCGACTTACAAGTTTTTCCAAATTAAAATTCCTGATTTCCAACAACAATTATCAAAGTACATTTTTGGGTTAAATCTTCTTTTCAATTATTTAACACATCTTTAAAAATAGCTTTATATTGAAGAATTTTGCCTTTTCTTTGAATAATTCCATTCTTGTGTGTAATTTGGGTTTAAAAACATCACTTCAATATTTATTGCAACCTCACAACTGTCAAACTTCAATATGTTTACTACATATTTCTAGTACTATCTTCGCATAGCAACAGCTGACGCTTTTTAATTAAAATAACATTTCGTACTCTAATGAATGAAATCTATTTTCGAGAATTTTTCCACAACAATCTCGAACATTACAATGTAAGGTTCCAGCAGGAATACCTAATTAGTGTATTAAATTTCAAAATTTTATTACCTTCTCATCTGTTCTAGGTATCCGTGACACGTTCTCTGTCCTAGTTTCTCATATACTATTATTGAGGTGTCGCATACTAATGCAAAAAGATAATCGATTACTCCTGGGATTTTGCAGGTTTTTTGATGTTCAAGCTGCTTCTTGGCATGAAAATGTTTATTTAATGAGTTTATACGTAGTTTTAAATACCGATGACTCATATTCTAGAACGTTCTTTATTTAGAATCAATTGCTACAATTCAGAGGTTAATTAATTTACTTTGATTGCTTTTTTAATGCAAAAGGGTTTGCGTTTTATAGCAATTACACGAAATTATTTATATTTATGCAAAATGCGTAAAACTTGTTTTATGCTGTTTACAGCAAATTTTCTCAAAAATTTATAGATTTACATTCGCATCGAAATGCGTTTTACGGTATCTTACAATTTACATATCCAATTTATGTTGCTTGCTATTTATTTACAATATGCTTATATTATACACGGTGATTATTTATACATGCACAATTTGCGTTTTTGCATTGTACATCAATAAATAAAGGTACGCTTGTATTACACAGGGCGTAACCATGAATTTACAGAAAATTCCATTTTTTTCTGATATTTATTTTTAGAATTAGGGTTTCATTCACCTCACGAGAGGTCATTGAAACCCAAATTCAACAAATAAAGCCCACTAAAATATAAAAGAATACAGAGAAAATAGAAATTTGCATAAATTCATGGTTACGCCCTGTATAACACAACCATACTTTTATTGATTAAAATGTCAAACAAAAAATGCAATTGCACGTGTATAAATAATCACCCTGTATGATATAAGCATATTGTAAATACATAGCAAATAATGTAACCAGCATATTATAAATAATTATTTTTTTAGATACCTTAAAACACATTAAATGCGAATGCAAATTGATCATTTTAAGATAAATACACAAGTTATTCATTTGTAATAAAAAAAATGCACTTTCCGTGCATAAAAATAAATAATTTTGTGTATTTACTATAATTTTAATCTTAATGTGTATTTAAAACACGTTTTACCATAAAAGAAAATATTTTCTATAGAAATGTAACAAGTTTGCATTATAAGGCCATTAAAACTTTAAATTAATCATGTAAATTGACTTTTGTATAACATACATTTATTTTAAATAAAGAATTTTCTGGAATACGAGATTAAGGAAGAAGTTTCGGGAGAAATACATCAATTTCGTATGAACTAATTAATAAAAAAACGTTTATTCCTAGAAGCGACCAAACATTAAAAAAAACCATAAAATAACCAAAAGAAATTGATTATATTTCACATTAGTATGCGACGTCACAAAAACCGTATATGCGTTAAAGTAAGACATACCGTGCACATCACTAATAAATGGAACACGTTAACGAGCTGTTCGTTTGTAGCAAAACTATTTGCTTTAGACCCCAGGTTTATTAACAATTTTTGTTTGTCTTATCGGTCTCTACACCCACATTAAATTAATGACATAAAACTAATGCCATCCTGTATTTCCCGCTGAACTAGCCAGACAAAGAAACAACGCAGTAAGACAGTAATTTCATATTTTCTATTGCATCCTCATTAATACAATTCGGTTGTACCCAAGTCACAGCATCTTTTGTGGTTCCCAAGGTATAATAAGAAACTCCGGTTACAGCCACAAATTTGTGGCTCCCAAGGTTTGACACCTGGGTCACAACAATATGTATGTATGTATATATATATATATATATATATATATATATATATATATACACACAGGGTGTCCCAAATTGAGTAGGATAGCATGGGTATCTTTCTTATTATTAATGATAGAGATCTGCTTAAATGAACAAAGTTGTGTCATTTGGATAGCTTATTTAAATTCCGCATAGATACATTCGAAATTCTAAATGGTTTAGAAATTATTTAAAAAAAACTGAAAACTACCAATTTCTTCGAAGTCGAATATTTTTGTTATAATAAAAGATACGAAAAAATGTTTCTTATAAAAGTTACTTAGTTCAATTGTGTGCACTTAAAAGTGATATTAAAATTAAATTCAAGATGGCGGTTATCGAGATATTAATATCAACTTTCATATTTTAAATGAATGCCATATTGGATTTTTAGATGGCTAGATAGCATATTTTTTTCTCTTTTCAACGATGTATCACAACATATGTTTAAATGAAAAAATTTACTGAAAATAAATATTTAAATTTTTTATCAAGTAGGCATCAACACAAATCAGTTTTAAAACAAATTTAACGAAAAAAAAAATATTACAATAGCATTAAACACCAACTAATAAATCATAGCAATTGTTCAAAATGTTGACCGTTATTATTTTAACACAATCGGCAACGTTTTAGAACACTTTTTGTTACGCGTCGTAATGTATTCCCATTAAGCATAACCGCTTCCCGTAGTTCATCTACATTATTGTACTGGAAATTACTTCCATATACATTATCTTTTAAAGTGCCCCATAAATAAAAATCCAGGGGTGTTAAGTCTGCTGATATAGGCGGCCATTTTACAGGTGTGTGGGTCGTGATTACCCTGCCATCAAAACGGTTACTTAAGTAGGTGATAACATCTCTAGCGTTGTGCGGAGGTGCGCCATCTTGTTGATACCAAATTTGATTATTTTGTGCCAAAGGTAGGTCGTCTAATAAATCTTCTAAAGATGTTTGAAGCATTTCCAAATAACGTTGAGAGGTAAAGGTTCCATCGAATATTATAGGACCAAGTAAACGGTTTCCCAATATACCGCAAAAAACATTACATCCAAATCAAATTTGATTGCGGCGTGGAACTGTTATGCGTGGGTTTTCCGGTGCCCAATAGTGTTCATTATGACGATTAAATATTCCACAGTTAGAAAAATAAGACTCATCGGTCCACAAAACGCGATTGATAAAATCATCATTCTCCCTAACTTGATTGATAAACCATCTGCAAAATGTTGATCTGTGGAGATAGTCGTTTGGTTGTAAGTTTTGAGCAATGTGAAATCTGTAAGGGTGATATTTATGCTTTTTTAAAATTCTTGATGCTTGAGACTTGGATACATTTACTTGGGTTTCTATTTCCCGCGTTGAAATGTTTGGATTAGCTTCCAACAGGCCAGTCTTAACACCTCATCTGCAATGTCTCCATTTATGTTTCGAGTAGGTTTTTTTAAACATCCATACTGCTGCATATTTGTGTCCAATCTTTGAAAGATTTTAATGTTTGGCTGTCTTTTTTCGGGAAAGCGTCCATTTAAAATATGAAAGTTGATGCTAATATCTCGATAACCGCCATCTTGAATTTAATTTTAATATCACTTTTAAGTGCACACAATTGAACTAAGTAACTTTTATAAGAAACATTTTTTCGTATCTTTTATTATAACAAAAATATTCGACTTCAAAGAAATTGGCAGTTTTCAGTGTTTTTTAAATAATTTCTAAACGTTTAGAATTTAGAATGTATCTATGCGGAATTTAAATAAGCTATCCAAATGACACAACTTTGCCCATTTAAGCAGATCTCTATCATTAATAATAAGAAAGATACCCATGCTATCCTACGCAATTTGGGACACCCTGTATATATGCTGCATGACCATTGTTGTTACAAATTAATTGGTTTTTAATGAATTGCGTTATATAATTTTTTTGTGCCATTTGTTCACAAGTGTATTTAGTCATAGGTTGTAATTTTAAAGTGGGGGGTCAATATTTTAACTATATATGTGATGCTATCTTTTAAAATATCATTCATCTTTTGGGTGATATTCTTCTTTTAGCATTAAAACTATGGCCCTGCTTTTATTCACTTGTAAAACATATAAACCATCATTGATTTTTAAGAAATCCTTAGTTTTCTTTATGTAATGATTAACTTGATTATTGATTTTTTTATTATTACTTTTGTTTCAATGGTTGATTAGTATGTTACAGATCTTGTTTCGAATTTCAATTTTTTCCTTCGCAGTTTGTTTTTTTAACTGAGTTGAAAATCTGTTTCCAAAACTAAGACACTGGTTAACTTAGCGTAGAATGACTTTATTTATTAGATTTTTAATTCATTTATTGCCAGTTGAAAATTTGTAGTATTATTACGTTTTTGTTTATTCATTAGTCATGGTATTTTTCAGGTGTCTTGTTTTTATTCTAAGTAACACGTTATTATAAATTAAGTTTTGGTTGAATAAAAACTTTTGAGAAAACTCTGGCTCAACTTATTGCTATATTTTTGATTTTTAGTCTCCACAAGTTTGTACTTAATTTTATTAATTTTTGAGTAGCATTGTGCTATACAAATGTTTATATATTGCAGGTAAATTTTAGGCATTAAAAGCAATGATAATAGAGAAACGTGATTGAAACTATCCAAATTTATAAATGCACTAATGCTGTTAATTCAAAATAAGATCAGGAAGGATTTATTGACACGGTCTATGAACATAAATGCTCCTTTACTAAACTGGTTAAATGAAGTACCGCCACACATTCATTTTTGTTATCATTTATAAAGAATACAGTTTTGCCAAATAGTTAACTATTTATTAGTTCATTTCCATTAATGATGTAGAATTGTTAGTATTGATTTTTTTAATTTGTTGTTTTGTCTAAATTAAAGTTTTAAATATTTATAGGACTAGGTGTGCTTATATTTTATTAAACTAAAATTTTTTTTGGTATGTATACATCGCTAAATGCAACATACACTAAATTATTAACTGTGTAATTTCTAGATAATTTAATTGATAATGGTTGTAATCCGAAACGTGTTTTAAAGAATTAAAAAGTAGTACAAATGTTAAGTTTTATTTTTTGACATAATAAGACGTAAAAGCAGTTGTTTTATTGTTTTTAATGAACAACATCCAAGAATACATATATATATATATATATATATATATATATAAATATATAATGCTGTGATAAGGGTTGTTTAAGGGTGTATTGTATAGCAAGGGTCGTGCAGTAAACATAAATTACGATAGGAAGCAGAAAACTGCATTTATTTAGTAGAAAATTTAATAATTCTTATATTATGTAAATAGTAAGCATTTAACACCCTGTATATAGAGCATAATTAGTTTTAAGTGACGCAAATAAACACATCTGCTAACAATAGGACGCATATTTAGCATAGAAATAGGTAATTCATGCATTAGGTAAATAACAAGGATTTAACACTCGGTATATGGAGCTTTAATAATTTTAAATAATGCAAGTAACAGTATCTTTCAATAAAAGCACGCTTATTTAGAGGTAAGGATAATACATGTAATTAAACACGCATTCAAAAGGGTTCTAATTAGTTATAATAACACGGAGATAAGAAATAAAACTTAACAAAGACTTGTGTAAGTGCGTAGAAACAATCAACATTTTTGATAACAAAATGCACTTTAAAGATGCGTAAATAAATAAAAATAGACGAAAGTAAAATTCAAATTACATCATGTATTTTTGTATAATATGGAAAACGCGATATATAAAGAAAACAACGTATGGTTTAGATAACGAGGCATCTGTAGCAAACAACCATTACATAGGAAACAAATATATTACATCAGAAAACCACTTCAAGTGCAGGAAATGCAAAGACCTTATTTGTTAAGATAAGCGACAGACTTGGTGGAAACCCAACCCACATACAAGTGGGTTGAGCCTATATTAACAGCGACAATGATAACAGATCTCAGTTTTAACTCAAGAAGGCCAAACTGCTATACTCTGAACCTAAAAGTCACGCGTAATTTAATAATTGACAATATAATAGTGAAAATAGATAGTGGCAAGTAAGTGCTAGAAATATGAAGATTTATTTTGCCGATTAACGTGAGTAGAATTTGGGGTAATTTATTTAAACTAATAATATAATAATAGGGCTCTAAATGGGTGTATAATCCCAATTCCAAATGGGTATATAATAGATTCGAGTGGATAGATATAATAATTCCGAGTGGATAGATATAATAAATCCAAGTGTATGTATAATCCTGATCCTAGTCCGAATTGGGGGATAACAATTCAAGTGAGTTGATAATAATTCAAATGTGTTGATGATAATAATTCCGAATTGGTTCATAATAAATCCTAATGGATGGTATAATAATTTAAATGCATGGAAAATTCTAATTGATGGTATAATATTTCAAATGTATGGATAATTCAAATATGGGGGGGTGTTTTAAATGGATTAATGTAATACTTCAAAGCAGCATCGACGATTTTGATATAATTTTGAGTTGCGAGAAAATAAAGAAGCAAGAAATAATTTATGGGAAAAAAGGGGTTCAGCAGAACAGAACAGGTCAGATCTAATTAGTTTTAAGACATTTTTTTCTATTTAAATTTGGATATTAAATATACTTAATTTATAAAAGTGTAACAAAGTCAGCAACAAACTTTGCATACGTTAAAAGTACGTAATATTAGAAAGATATCTGGAACGTTCGAGGCTTCTTTGATAAAAAGGGTAGTTTTTGGTGACTTTAGATTGATTGCAAAGCATATAAATTTTGGGATAAATAAGACTTATAATATTGATTGATTGAAGGGTGTATTTTAATAATTTCAAAACTTGTACATAATATTTCTTTTCATTATATGGAATTAATTGACTTCGTTTAATAATCCAAACCGATAGGTAATCAGAAAGGGGCAAAGAAGAAAAAAATTGATCATCTTAACATTGTGCACTCTGTGTAGAATAATAAAAGCTAGCCGTGGCATAAATAATAACTAAAATTAGTGAGATTTAGAATTCGATTAGGAAAACACAGAGAGGTGGAGTTAAGTAAGAAACCCGCCATTGACACCGAGTACGGCATTATCATATCATATATATATATATATATATATATATATATATATATAGAGCGAATAAGATGAAATAATAACTTAGACTTTTATGCAAAGCCCAAATGATCATTTCAAATCGAGCTAGTAATTGAAAGATGAAAAATATAAGGTCTTGGACAAGACTTGAACCTGTATCCTGGTTTTGCCGGAACCATGCGTTTACCAATTACGCCACCGAGACCGATGACACAATTGGGAAATTTACAAATTTAAATCGTGTACACAACTATACATAAACCTAACTTTCAATTACGTTTGGCATTTTTGTCAATCATATCTGACATTGTCAAGTTTTTGAGTAATGTCAGTTATAGACAGGAAGCGACGCTCAAAATTACGGCTATAAGCCAAGTATTAAATATATAAATATTTTAGATAGTTAATTACATAAGGTAAGTTGATAAATATTATCGTATTACAGCGAATAAGATGAAATAATAACTTAGACTTTTATGCAAAGCCCAAATGATCATTTCAAATCGAGCTAGTAATTGAAAGATGGAAAATATAAGGTCTTGGACAGGACTTGAACCTGTATCCTGGTTTTGCCGGAAACATGCGTTTACCAATTACGCCACCGAGACCAATGACACAATTGAGAAATTTACAAATTTAAATCGTGTACACAACTATACATAAACCTAACTTTCAATTACGTTTGGCATTTTTGTCAATCATATCTAACATTGTCAAGTTTTTGAGTAATGTCAGTTATAGACAGGAAGCGACGCTCAAAATTACGGCTATAAGCCAAGTATTAAATATATAAATATTTTAGATAATTAATTACATAAGGTAAGTTGATAAATATTATCATATTACAGCGAATAAGATGAAATAATAACTTAGACTTTTATGCAAAGCCCAAACGATCATTTCAAATCGAGCTAGTAATTGAAAGATGGAAAATATAAGGTCTTGGACAGGACTTGAACCTGTATCCTGGTTTTGCCGGAACCATGCGTTTACCAATTATGCCACCGAGACCGACGTCACAATTGGGAAATGTATAGTTGTGTACACGATTTAAATTTGTAAATATATATATATATATATATATATATATATATATTGCTGTAATTATAGGGTTAATTTAGGGGTAGGTTAAGTCATAGGGGTCGTAGAATAAACAAAAAAAAACTCCCAAGTAACAAAAGCACATAATTACAGATATTAGAAGAGTAAATAGGTCATTATAAATATTATTAGTTAAGAGCACACTGTATATAGCAGTACAAGTGATTAAAACACATATCCAAGAGTAGCTACGAGCAAAGATAAAAATTTAAAAATGTAAAGTAACGCATTGAAATTAAATCAGTGAAAAACCTGCATGAATTGGCTAGATAAATATTCAAAAAGTGCGTTAATATATCATCTTAAACGCATGCAGAAATTATGCATTATTTGAAAAGCGTACGTGATCTAAAAGTATCACATTTGTTCAAAAATCCAATTTATTAGGAAATAAACAAACACCAAATTTATTCCATTCATTTTAGAATAAGGCCGACAACAATAGTACGTAATTTGTTGGACGAAAATTCCTGGGATTTCTGAATTAAATGCGAGGTATTATAATGAATTACGTGACATTCTTAGCATCGCTTCATGCAATTGAACTAAACAATTGGTAAAGTTTCACAAAATAACAAGAGATAAGACACTTGATCTCGCCCAGCACGTGAAGTCAACGAATTGCAAACAAAAGGGGCCGATCCTATAAATACCATAACAATTGAATATCGAGTTAGTATACTTTAGAAACTGGGCAGTCACTATACTTGAAAGTGCTAAATATTTACGTGAATAGTAAATTAAATTAAAGTGAAAATTAAAGAGTGTGTAATTGTGCAAGCGAGCCGTACTTCTAAAGACGGCTTTTAATTACCATTTTAATTACCATCTCAATTACAATCTTAAATTATAATCGAAATAACGTTACGATTCCTGTCAATTACGATCTTAAATACAATTTTGGATACGAGACTCTGGAGAATGCTACCTATTCAAGCAATTTGATAAACTCTGAAAATGGCAAATATTCAATTACGAAAATGAAAAACCTTTCATTGGAATAAACTCACCAATAACGATTTGGATACTAATTTGGTTGGATGTCGACTTCAAATCTTGGGAATGCAGAGCACCTACTGAACCACTTCAGGTTAGATATTTTGATATGATTTGTTTTTAAAAACTGTTTTTATCTCAATAATAATTCAAAGTGTAAGATCCGACAAAATGGGGTTTTTTGTATAAATTTATGAAAAGTAATAGACATCTTGAAACGTTTCAAAAGGTCTATAAATGTAATAAAAAGCTCACTTTGCTGGCTTGATTTTCTAAAAATCTGACAGATGTAAATAATTTAAAAAGGGAGAAGATATTTAAAAAGGTTGTAAATATTTAATCATTATACTGTGTATTGTAAAATTGTTTTATTTAATTGAATCAGCTAGTCGAGGCAAAGAAAATTATAAATTAACATTTTTACAAGTGCTTGAGTAATAAAAGAATAAATCACAGCACTCAAGCCAATCGTGGGGCTAAATATTAATATAATAACAAGGGGCTGCGAGTATCACAGCAATATATATATATATATATATTTCTGTAAAATGTGGCATTTATAAAAATGAATTGAAATGAACCCTTTATGTTGCGTGTGAATAAAACTGATACAAATTATTGCCTGAATATGTCCGTATTGTTTTGCTAGGTTAGATTAAATGAAACAACAGAACTCCAATATCAAACTTATAATAGCATCAAATATTGATTGACAAACAATCCTTCAAATAATAATAATAATTGTTTTATCCATAAACATCTTTCTTCAACACACATTATCCAAAATTAACATTAACAAAATCTTTCCTTGTATAAGTCAGTATAACATGCTATGTACAAATTTTTTAAAACATCTATAAGTAATTTTAATAATCTTTTCTTACCTCCGTAAATATAGGCGTAGATGATCAGGTACATCTACTAAAATCTTCTATAATAGTCAAATTGTTTCAGAATTCGACCTCAAAAAAATCTGAAATTATCCATTTACAAGAAAACATCTATATACCAAACTCCTAAGCAATTCAACCCACTTAAAATAATTAAAGCAAGCAAAATGTCCTTCAAAATACTTGAAAACAATGATATATTTGGGTTCACCATTAAAGTATCATGGGATTTATCAATTCGTCCGTGTCCAAATTGTTAATTAAATTTCTACACACGTGTTGCCCGATTCTTAGACGTAATTTATCAATAAATACATTGGAAAATCCATGTTGCATTCCTTCATTTTTATGCTTAATTTTATTGTATAGGAATTTATTTCTTTAATTTATTCACAATTTGAGTTCTTTGCATTAAACAAAAATTACTTGGAACTTCAATCGTTGTACTTCATAAATTTTAAATACATTGTTACTGACAAATATTTTAAACGTCCAGTATCACTAACGTGAACTTTACTTTATTTATTGACAAAAAGATAGTTCATGATTAACAGACACAAAGACAATCGGTGGAATGACCCTCGTTCTGATTATTTACCAGCTTTTATATAGTATCAAGGTTCTTATCTCATTAACCTCTAAAACATGGTTGAGCCGATTTATAAGGCTGACGTAATTTTTTCGAAAATGTTAGTTTATACATCACATTATCTAAATTGGCTCTCAGTTTTGATTCATTAAGTCGTAAAAATAGTAATTCCTTTTCTAGTTTAAGGGTGGTAAAAACACTTTAATTCGCTAACTGAAATGTTCATTCCTGTTATTCTTCTAATTACGTGTCGTGGTTGTGGTATAATTTTATTTATGGATGTTTTAACTACTGAATGACCAACTTTAGAAATTCGTAAATTAAAAACAATGGAGTAGTTGTGCATTAAAAATGCACAAAATGGAGTGGAAATGGTTTAAAAAAGTACTTGTTTAAAATGGTATTTAGAAGGATTTTAGTAACACGGGTTTTCAACTTAATTAATATGCTCCCTTCTTTTTAGAACACGTTTTTAAATAGTGTTTTAAGAAGCATGGCTAATTGTGTTTCAATTACTACTTTTTAAGAGGATTTTCAACTTACATATGTTTTGAAACGCGTATTAATCGGTATTTCGTAGCAAGGGATGATTTGCATTTTTACGGATTTTAACTTACGTACTATACTATTTAAAGATACTATTATGTAACATAAATAAAGCTTTTTAAAGTACTATATACAGAATGTTTCTAAATGGAAAAGAAGTATTATATATTAGAAAAAGTCTTTAATTTTTCTCGGGTTTAGGAATGTTGTATGAATAGGATATCATGCTCAATGGCCCGTATATGACATCTTATCACATCAATATATATATATATATATATATATATATATACATGCGATAAAGAGTACATTAGAGGTCATTGAGTGCCACATTATGTGAGAAAAAACCGACTCAAAATGTAGAAAAGTAAAATTTTCCATTATCTAATTTTTACCCTGTATAATTTTTTCAGGAGGATAAATGTATTCACATGTAAAATAAAACGCTTTAAGTACATATAGCATTGACACATACCATTTAAGAACAAAGCCTAACTTTAAAATCCATAAAAATAAAAAAGCATAGATTCTAATCAGTGCGTAAATTATTCTAGAAAAATACCTTTAAAACAGTTTTAATTGTAAAAATCGTAAAACAATTTTAAGAATACTAAATAATTTCAATATCATTTAAAACAATTTCCAGACAGAGAAAATACGAACATTCGTACTTTTCTAAATACAAGTTCCATAGTGCATTCATACTTTTTAAAAATATCATTTAATAAACAAAATACACTATATCTATTTACATGCCTTCTAAGACAAATAGTTCCAGAATCTTCGAATTCATTACATTTATGTTAACAAAACGAAAAATACGGCATTCCTTCGAGTATTCTGAAGTAATAAAACATAAGCAAAGAACAGCTAATTAAATTCTGTCAATAAATACCGTCGATTCGCAGAAAGCGATAACATCGAAAGACTATAAAACCAGATAACGAGTTTTAATAGTTCTAAAAAATGGAAGAATTTTATGGTCGCTATAAATTTTAAAACTGACAGCTCATTGAGCGTTTAAGAACGTTAAATTTTGGGTAATTGTTGCATCATGACGATGGCTCATCTTCGAGAACTTAATCAAAATTCGAGAGCGATGACGTATTAATATTATTATATTATGTAAAGACGAACGTAATTAGTGGGATTCATTAATTCTTTCGGCATTCAAGATTTAACATAGAAGTTTGAACATAAGTTATGAGACATTCGATCATTGATAGATAAGTATTTTATGGAGTACTACAATGACTTATTACTCCAATATAAATAATAAAGTATCTTAGTGCAAGGTCACCTGCTACTTTTATCTGTACAGGTACTTTTGATCTGATACTTCGAAGTATGAAGATTGAGTAAAATGAACATCTAAAAACATGGAAACAGAAAAGTTTTGTTGCAGTTAATTCCAATGGAAACGATTTGTTAAATAGCCAAAGACAGGTAATAATAACGATAAGAATATTAGCACAAATTTGACGACCCAAAGCGCAAGTATAACTGTTTGAACCACATGTTATTTTATTTTATTAAAATTTATATTCATTCAGGTTTGACTATATAAAGTAAAACTTGTCGTATGCACCTTTCAAACCTGTAGTACAATTTTAGTAGTTTTAGAAAATTGACTGTCAAACCAACAACCATTCGGATCGCTAAGTAGAAATTAGAATTTTTTGTGGAATTAGTGTTTTTTTGGTTTAAGTGAAAAGTTTAGTTTTGATGCTTATCCTGTAGTCGGTGTATAGATAATCGAGTGATTCCTTGTTTTCCAATCCTTAGCCTTAAAGCACAACATATCAAGAAGTCGGCTACAGATGGTAATTGAAAATTTATTGTTTGATTTAAATTTTGTCTGCTATATGCAGTCCGCAAATTAAACCTTAGAAAAAATATTATTTGTCATACCAGCGCGAACATTTTTGGTCCTTCAAACCAGATGTTGCATATTTAGTGTTCTTAAAATTATCAAAATTATTTGACATTCATAATTTAAACTATAACATATTGTTTTAATAATTAAAGCATTATCAAACGCGATTGTTTGTTGGTTTGAAGGTATAGATAATTTAGCGTTAACTCAATTTTTAGGATTGCAACTATAATTATATAATTGGAATTTAAAGAATAAATTAGTTTGTTGGATTTAATAAGCAAGTAATTGCTTAATTTGGCAAATAGTTAATACGATATAGTATTAAAATTTGATTATTCTTTAAACCCAAACAATAAGTTGTAATTATGCCTGATAAGAAATATGATATTGAGAGGCAGCTCAAAATGTTAGTAGCAAAAAAGGAAATGTATTTTTTGAGAGTTGAAAAACTTTATGATTTTAGTTGAGATTTAGATAATACAAATACTCTAAAAGATTTTGTTATCAAATTAGAGTCGTTAGAAAGCACACAGAAGGAATATTTACAAATTGTTCAATTAATTAACAAACTTAAATTACAATTGGATGAGTAGTTTGTGCCTAACTTCCAAGCGCAGAAAGCCTTTGATGACATGAACTGTAACATTTTATTAGCGGCTAAAGATAATTGTGTAAAAACTTTGAAAGGTGATGTAAAGATCGATTCGACTACATCACCAGGCTGTATGTCACATCAAATTATGCCATCTTTGCCGAAAATATCGTTGCCTTCGTTTTCAGGTAATCTTCAGGAGTGGCAAACTTTTTATGAATGTTTCAAAAGTCTTATCCATTCTAACGATAAATTAAATGATGTGGATAAAATGAATTATTTAGTTGGGCAGCTGTTGAAAAACATCAAAACCCCCGTGCTTTAGCAAATAGTTATTTGAAACAAATTTTAGAATTCAAACCAGCACAATCTGGTGCTTCTAATAATTTAAATAATATTTTGGAAAAATGCGATTCAGCATATAAGGCATTACAAAAATTAAAAATTAAAGATTCGTTAGACTTTACATATGCTTATTTGTTATTGAGTAAATTAGATTCTGAAACCAGAATAACGTTTGAAAATACACGTTGAAAGTCTGACATTTTGACATATAGAAAGGTTGTCGATTTGATCAAAGAAGAAGTGCAAGATTGTGCCATTTCGGCTACTTCACGGAAAACTTTTGTATTGTATTCGTCCAAAGCTAAACCTCAATCATTTTTTGTTAAAAGTAGTAAGAATTCGAATAAATGTATTGTTTGTCAATCAAATCAACACCATTTAATAACACAATGTAATACTTTTTTGGAAAGATCGCCGTTAGAAGGATACAATATTGTTAAAGAAAAGGGATTGTGTATTAATTACTTTAGAAAACATAAGTCAATTTTTTGTAAAAGTACGTTATTGTGTAAGATTTGTAAATATAAACACAATAGTTTACTTCATTTTGTGACGACACCGTGTTTGAAAAAGGTGAATGCTGAAGGCATTGAAAGCAAAAATAACATTAGCAATAAATTAGATATCGAAAGCAGTCATTCACTGAATGGGGCAGAAATGGATACTGTAGATTTGAAACAATTTCAGTCTACTATTTCTTCGTTTTGTTCAACTGTTGGCACAATTGTGAAGCAGGATTCTGTCACCTTATTATCAACTGTGGTTGTATATATTTTTGATAAAATGGGAAACCGACAGAGTTAGATTTTTATTAGATTCCACCAGTAAAGAACCTAATTTTTTTGACTACAAGTTGTGCAAAAATGTTACATTTAGACGTACATCCATGTAATTGGTCCATTAAGGGCATTGGTGGCAGTAGTAGTTTAGTTCAAATAACATCAACGGCTGTTGTAGTTTCTCGTTTCGATGCTAAGGTTAATTATTCCTTAGATATTTTACTAGTTCAAAAGATAACAGATCGATTGCCAAATAATAAAATTCCAACTACATTTTTAGACGATTTTTCTCATTTGAACCTAGCCGATGATATGCCAAATATACCTAGCCCAATATGCGGGATTATCAGTGGCACCCTATTTCCTTTTTTACTGGGTACTCAAAAAGTTTGTGGTTCGGTCCATTCGCCAATTGCCATGGAAACCACGTTAGGTTCGTAATTATGGGAGCAATTCCTATATTTACTTCCAAATCAACCCCACTTCAGACGTTTCACACTGTAGTTGAACCATCATTAGATAAATTAGCTAGTAAATTTTGGGAATTAGAAGATATTCCACAAAAGGTATTCGAAAATCCTGAGAATTTGGAATCTGAAGAAATGTATTTAACTACCGTTCAGCGAGAACCTTCGGGGCGTTATGTGGTAACACTTCCATTTAAGTTTAGTGCTTTGACATTAGGGGAATCTTACCCTACTGCCTTGAAGCGATTATATTCTTTAGAGAATAAATTCGAAAAATCTCCTGAATTTAAGAAGAAATATAGTGCAGTTTTTAAAGAATATTTGTACAATGAATATATGTACCTAGTGGAGGGGCCACCATCTTTTCTGAATTGTTATATTCTGCACCACGCTGTATACAAGATAGATCTGGTCTCTACACAAATTCGTTGCGTATTTGATGCAAGTTGTAAAACCACTTCTAATGTTTCATTAAATTGTTTGTTACACAGCGGGCCTAAGTTAAAGTCTGATGTGTTTAACATATTTCTGAATTTTCGTTAATTTTCAGTTGCTTTTACGGCCGATATTCGTCAAATCTATCTTAGAATTGGTATGCATCCTGATCATAGAAAATTCCAACAAATACTTTGGCGTTTTTCTCCACAGGAAGAAGTTTCAACTTATTGTTTAAGAACAGTTATTTTTGGGGTTAAAAGTTCTCAGTTTTTAGCACTGAGAACATTGAAACAATTAGCAAAAGATGAATCTAGTAATTATCGATTAGCTTCTGAAATAATTCAGCGTGATTTCTTTATGGATGATTTAGTATTTAGCATGAGTTCAATAGAAGATGCGAAGGTGCTTTATTTGTAGTTAATAAAATTATTTAAATCAGGACAGTTCCATTTAACACAATGGGCCATAAACTCTGCAGAATTGCTTAAAGAAAATCCTGAAAAGGAGCATTCGTCAAAAATAATTAACTTTGATGCCGATAGCCTGAAGGTTTTAGGTCTTCAATGGTATCCAAATTTAGATATTTTTACTTTTAGTATAAAAGCAGAATTTCGAGATTGTACTAAAAGGAATATATTATCCACTGTAGACCGATTATTTGATCCCTTAGGATTCCTATCCCATGTGACATTGTTAATTAAATTGTTTATTAAAAGATTATGGAGCCTTAAGTTAAATTGGGATGAAATTCCGGAAGATGATATTTCAAGTCAATGCTAACAGTTTCAAAGGGAGTTAGTGTTTTTAAGGGATTTTACCATTCCTTGCCATTTTGGGGTTACATTAGAATCAAAAAATATTTTGGTTGGTTTTAGTGACGCTTGCGTTAATTCATTTGGAGCGGTAGCATATCCTAAAACTATTTGTCCAAATGGAGAGTTTCGACAAATTTAGTATGTGCTAAAAGTATGGTAGCGCCTATGCATGCACAATCAATACCAAGATTAGAGTTGTGCGCTGCAATTTTATTAGCCAAATTATTGGATTTTGTAAAAGTTAGTTTGTCTTCACGCGTTAGTATTGATGAGGTCTTTGCATTTTCCGACTCAACAGTAGCTTTAAGTTGGATCGCGCCCCTCCTCATAACTGGCAAATATTTGTGTCTCATGGAGTAGCACATATACAAGAATTAGTGCCACCTAAGCATTGGTTCCATATAAAAGGTAATGAAAATATTAGTGACTGTTTGTCTAGAGGTATGACACCATCACAATTTATTGTTAATAAAACTTGAGTAACGGGTCCAGATTGGTTAAAATCAAACCCTTTAATGTGGCCTATTTATTCGGTGCCTGTTCCAGCAGAAATATTGCCAGAAGAAAAGGTAGTAACATTTGTAGTAACAAAGCAGCAAGATTGCTCTTTAACAACTTTAATTTCTCGTTGCTCCTATTAGAGTAAGCTACTTCGTTCTACAGTGTACGTATTAAGATTTATTAAAATTTTGTCTTTGTCGGGGATAATTGTAGCCTCGGATTTGAAATAAGCCAAATTAGTATTGATTAAAACTGTGCAAAAACAGCATTTTAATGTTGAGTTTTCGTTATTAGAAAATGGGAAGCATGCGTCTCCTAAGTATCGTGCTCTAAGCCCTTTCTGCAAGATGGTATGATTAGGGTAAGTGGAAGATTAAGAAATTCTCTTTTAGAATTTGATTAACAACATCCATTTCTTTTACCAAGAAACGATCAATTTGTAAATCTTTTAATTGATAATTGTCATCGCCAAAATTTACACACAGGCCCTTCATTAGTGTTGGATAATTTACGTCGCGATTATTGGATTGTTGGAGCGGGAAATGCTATACTTTTTCGTTTACAAAAATGCAATCCCAGAGGTGCATTCCCTATGATGGCGAATCTTACTGATGTAAGAGTAATTGAAGCAAAACCTTTTTTGCACATAGATGTAGATTTTGGAGGGCCATTTTATATTACGTTGGGTAGGAAACAAGGAGTCAAAGGTCAGAAGGCTTATTTGTGTCTTTTCGTATGTTTGTTAACAAAAGCCCTACACTTAGGGCTCGTGTCAAGTTTATCTACCGATTTATTTTTGGCCGCATTTAAATGATTTTTATCATGTCGAGGTGCATGTGTAAGTATTTATTCTGATAACGCTATCAATTTTATTGGTGCCAAAAATGAGTTGGACGAGTTATATAATTTAATGAATTCTAATGAGTTCAAACAAGTTTTGAGTAATGAATTTTCGAGTAGAAAAATAGTATTGAAATTCCAACCGCCGGTTAGCCCTCATTTTTCGGGTGTTTGGGAGTCTCAAATAAAGACTGTCAAAACTCATTTGTATAAGGTCATAGGTTATCAAATTTTATCTAATGAGAAATTAAATACAATTTTTAATCAGATCGAGGCGTTGCTGAACTCTCGACCGTTAGCATGGTTAAGCAGTGATTCTGCTGACCCGATTCCTTTGACCACCGCTCATTTTTTGACGCTTACCCCTCTATCATCGTTACCTGCATTAGATCAACCCACTCCATTAAAAAGTTTATGGGATGGAAAAAGGCTTATGAACCATCTCGTCCAGGGTTTTTGGAAACGTTGGCGTAGTGATTATTTGACACAACTTCAATTGTGTCAAAAGTGGAATATTCTTGATTCTTCAATAAACTTAGGAACTATTGTAATTATCAAACAAGATAATTCACCCCCTCTTCAATGGCCGGTTGGTATAATCAAAGAGTTATTCCAGGAGCTGACGGAATAGTTCGTGTTGTTAATGTCAGAATGAAATTTGGAATTTATAAAACACCAGTGGTTAGATTATTTCCACTGTCTTCACAGTAAATTTGATTTTATAATAATAAAGTAATACTTACGTTAATTTCAATGCTTATAATATTTCTATTTTTATTTCAGTTTTGGTAGATTCTGAAAATATTTTTCAGATCGCGGGGGGGGGGGTATGTTTGAGCCACATGTTATTTTATTTTATTATAATTTATATTCATTCAGGTTTGATTAGATAAAGTAAAACTTGTATGCACCTTCCAAACCTGTAGTACAATTTTAGTAGTTTTAGAGAATTGACTGTCAAACCAAAAACCATTCGGATCGCTAAGTAGAAATTAGAATTTTTGTGGAATTAGTGTTTCTTTGGTTTAAGTGATAAGTTTAGTTTTGATGCTTATCCTGTGATCGGTGTACGAATAATCAAGTGATTTCTTGTTTTCCAATCCTTAGCACTAAATCACAACATATCAAGAAGTCTACTACAGATGGTAAGTGAAAATTTATTGTTTGATTTAAATTTCGTCTGCTATATACGGTCCGCAAAATAAACCTTAGAAAAAATATTATTTGTCACACCAGCACAAACAATAACTTTGTTTCAAACGTACAACGACCATGTGTATTATTAAGTAGATTAGGCTAAAATAAGTTTTTATTTTTTGTATAAAGATTATTAGTAAATGGATAGTTTCATTTCAGCAATTTTTAAGTAAGGTCCCAAGGAGATTTGACCCTTACAAAAATTTTTGCTCAACGTTGTTGACCAAGTACACTGAGAGATGGGGTAATACAAGAATATTTAAATTATTCACGAAAACTTTACAGATAATTTTGTGACTTACATATGAAATATTTTGGGGTTCTCTAATTAGTAACAAGAATTAGGTGAAGATTATTTTAATGCTTAAGTAGTGATAAGATATCGTTTCTTTCTAAACTGCAGCTGTAAATTGCATTTAAACGTTATTTGTATCTGTGTGTGTAAGTAGATTTCTTAGATAATGTATGTAAAAGAAAGATGTTTTTGAATGTATTGAGCATTGTTCATAAATGTTTCTTGAGATTTCTTTGTTTTATTTCATTTCCATAAAATCCACAGCATATTTGTAGCAAAAGAAAAGGTCCAGTAAGGTAAGAATTCACATTTTCTATTAAGTAAGCATCCATTGCATCCTCATATTGGTCAGGGTGGCTGTAGCCGAATATTAACAGCAATCTGTTGTAAAAATGATCAAAAAATTGCTAAATTACTGATTGAATTAAATACCAAAGATGTTTTTGCAGAGGTGTCTAACTTAGTAGAATCAGATAATTTTAGTGTAGTTATTGCAAATTAGTTCTTGAGTATTAAAAATTTTCCAATGCTTTTGATTGGATAATTACCACATAATTTTCGAGTGTTATGTATATATTAATTGTGAGTTATCTGGTAATTAAACTTAACACATAACTATCGAGTAACTTATATTTATTGGGTAACGGATAATTATTGAGTATCGAGTAATTATCGGGAAACAGATAGAACTCGGGTATTAATTTCAGGTACCCCGGTACAAACATTATCAGTTGTCGTTATCCCTAAGATGTTACTTCTATATCTTAATATAATTGCATTATCCAAATTCCAAACTATCATGAAACTATTAAAATAAGATCACCAATAGAAATAACATGCAATGAAAAACAATAATTGATTATTATTAAGCGTTCACTTTTTAAAATGTGACAAATATACATTTCAGTTTTATATCATAGCAGTCAGGAAGACATGTTTAATAATAAATCAAACTACTTTAAGACCCAAAGACATCATAGGAAAATACAAGTTTAATAATACATCAAACGAGTTCAAGTTGTATTGGCTTTTCTAACCTATAACTATAAAAATTGAATGATAATTAATAAGTCGGAAACATTTATACATATAATGAGGTCACATAAAAATTTGATAAAAGATGAATTTCTAGCATTATTGTAAAATTAATTGCTGGAAGTAACATAATCACGCATTTTCATTACTTTTCAAGTATGTAAATGCTCATGTACGCTTAAATTAATAATTTGAAGTTTGATATAATGAAAGCTGAAAAGATATAAAAATTAAATTTACTGCTCGAAGAAAAGTTGTACACACTACATACAGATATGCAATACTAACAATGTGTTATTTTGAAAAATAAAGTTTTCAAGCAACTACACAAAGCTTGTAATATTATAATCAAATCCTTAATACACAAGGTTTGCCATTTTAATAAATTTAAAACACACAGCTAACATAAAAGTAACACTTACCTTTAACATCATCCTTTTTATAGCAATTAGCAGCATCGATATAATTTGAAGCTGCCTCATGACGGGAGCCTACCTTGGAGTGCAAGTTTGCAGCTTCTGAAAAAGCACTACCTGCATGATTCCAATTTTTGGCCATTTTATACAAATTGGCTGCTCGCTGATAACATTCCACAGCATCTTCTACTTTGCTAGAACCGCTACAAAGAATTAAACTTAAAATACTTTAATTAAATACATATTTGACATACCCAAACAATGAACCAAAAAATCCTTTAGATGATGATAATTTCTTTTCAGCTTCTTGTACCAATTGCTGGGCTTTTTGTTCATTTGTAGCCATTTTGTACGAAAATACTGTGGCACAGGCGATACTGCAGAAAATAAATAAGTTGCTGATTTCGATGGAGGGGGGCCCTTTACAATATTAATTCATCAATAAAAACGTTACTACGTTCTGACACTAGGTAGCGCAAGTTCAATTACATTAAATGTTGAAAGGTCCATAAAATTTAAAATCAATAACACTCAGGATTTAATTTCCTATACAAGCGACTATCCAATTGACCTATTACAATATGCAATTAATTCACTTTATTGTCATAGAAGATAATACCATCGACGGAAGTATATTGAGCTATTATTACGTTTTACATTTAGTTATCCATAATTCAGTTGGCAGTATGTATTTTGCCTGCTCATGCAATGACTGCATAATTCACAATATACACATTAGTATATGTATGTGTATATCCACGCCGACAAAACTTATTAGCGTTATCCACCAATTAAAGTACGTTAGAAGGTGACGTCGCCTGGAACCATATCTTTAGTGAACTGTATGAAATATATCAGTAATAAAGCTAGATAGCATGATTTTATGGCACACACGGTAACTATTGTATAAACCACAAAACAAATGGTTGAGTAAACTAAAGCCTACATTCTGTAGGTCATTAAAAAGCAATATTATACACACTTTTTGAATTTTTAAAGGGTTGTCTTACATCTCAATTAATTTTAGAGGTATTTTAAGTTCCTATTTCTTATATTGTATGCGTATCAGATATGTTTCCTTTCATCACTAAATGTTAATCGAGTGCTTGAACAAAAAAAAACCCCAACCGTTTAAAATTGATACGGAACTTTTTCATTTACAACAAAAAGCTAAAGTGTATTTCATAGTAATTATTAGCAATTGGATCACGTCGGTGGTGTTCTGGTTTGTGTGGGATCAACTTGTTAATGCTTCGTAGCAACAGAGATAACATTTATTTATAAGTTAAAAATACAAACTAATTATACATTAAAAGCATAACGAACAAAAAAAATATTTACAAAAGCTTTTAGGTGTGTAATAATTGAAAATTCCACACTGAAATCAGTTTAGTTTGTAAAGTTGCTAAATGTATTTCCATGGTATATAATTGAATGTTACGACCACATGTTAAAATCCTGAATCTGTTGTGTAAGAGATGATGTCCATCGTTAAGCTGAATGGAAGTGGCGATGACTGGGATCGGACTTCCATGCTTCGGTACCTTGCGCCAGGTAGGTAGATATGCTGGCATACGATTGACATTCTTGGTTGGTAAAAATTAGAGCGAGCTGTTGGCGGAATATCCTCAATCCTGGCGTGCGTGTTTGTGCCTCGGGCTTTAGGAGGTGGTTTTGATGACTTTGGTGGTGGAGCTGAGTTAAGCTGTGTTATGGAGAGCTCCTGCGTCCATAGTGTGGTTAAGGGATTTACTGCATCTTATCACAGAGATTTGGTGGTCACAATAAAATTATTTGAAGGAAAACCCCTAGTGCACGAGGAACTTAGTGACGACCGTCTTGCAATATTCTACAGTTTTCTCCAAAAAGTTTGGTGACTACCTTAAGAAAAACAATTAAGAAGTAAGTTATTCTAGCGTTTGGAGCTACTTTTGTATCGTGGGTTTATTTGTATTGTACTTTCGGACGATTACGTTATGTATTTCGAGGGGTGTCCAACGAGTCCATTATTGTTTGAAGGAGGCTATACTTGTGCATACTATTTATTTGCATGCTGCATGCTTATTGGTTAGTAAAAAGTATGGTTGGTTGCATACTCCTACATACCCCTCTTCCTTGTCACTGCGTTAGTTACGATAAAAAGTGATATATTTTTTTGGGAAATGTGCCCTTCTATCGCTTCTTGTAATTGTCGTTGGAGAAGTACAAGTTCTTCTGGACTCGTTTTAACTATTTCTGATGGTTAGTTCTCCATGTATGCTAGTTTGACCCTGTCGATGGAATTAGTTGTTTTCTTGCCCTGTTTGTCGATGGTGACCGTTTTGCCGTCTATGTGAATTACTTTGTATGGTCTACATTGTAAAGCATTTTTGTTGCCTCCGCAGTGTACAAAAATATGGCTTGAATTTTCCAACTCTTTGAATATGCATGCTTGTCTGCTGCTATGCTTGGTGTTTTCAACAGGTTGTAGTAATTGAAAGTAGTAACGTAGCTGGTTTGCAAGTGCCGCAAGATGTGTTTGTTCCGTTTTGCTCGAACTTGTCAGAAATTCTCCTGATAGGTGTTGCGTTTCGCCAAATGTAAACTCTGCAACTGTAGCGTTTAGTTATTCCTTTCCAGCATTTCTGATTACGAGTAGGACTAAAAATAATGCTTCTGTTTGTGTTTTTGCCTTCTGGCAGACCAATGCAGTTTTCTGTTGTTGATAAAATCGTTCTACCATGCAATTTGACTGTGCGGATTCTTACGAATTCGATCAAGATTTCCAATTTATTGTATAGTTGCGATTCAAACTTGCCGCCTTGGTCTCTTGTGACTCTGAGTATTACGCCAAAGCGTGCGATCTATTGCTCTATGAATGGTCTGGCTACCGTTTCAGCTTCGATGTTCTGCATAGAAATTGCCTCAGGCCATCTTGTAAATCGATCAATGCATGTGAATATGTATCGATGCCCCTCTGATACGGATAATGGTTTGACAATGTCTATGACATGCTCGAATCTTGAAGATAGTGGTATTTTGTGACTTTGGCTTTTTTAGCATTGGATACAACTTCGTGTCCCGCTACGGTAGTCTGATTTGATGCCATGCCAAACAAATTTTTGGAACATCAGCTTCATAGTTGCCTTTATTTCTGGGTGTGCTAAGTTGTGAATGCCTGCAAAAGCCTCTTTTCATAATTCTTTTGTTACAAACGGGCGAGCTATCGTTGTTGAAATGTCACAGAGAATTGTTTGGTCAGAGTTCGGAATTTGTATCAGTCTGTCGGCCAATTTTGGGTTGTTGTTTTCTCCGAGACTTTTAAACTCTTTATAGTTGTGCTGTGAATTGGATAGCTGCATGAAATCGATGCTATCTATTATCGAGAGTGTATCTGTGACTAAGTTTTTTCCCCGAAGTGTGTTTGATGATGTTAAATATAGGCTTATGTAATCCAGATATCTAAATTGTCAAGGAATACCCTTTTCTACTTTCTGTTGAAAAACGAGGGTTAGAAGTTTGTGGTCCGTAAAAATTATAAAATATTTACCCTTTAACATGCGTTTAAACTGTTTGACAGTGTGGTAGATTGTTAAGACTTTTCGGCTGTATGCGAAATATTTTGTTTGGGGCATTAGTTAGTTTTTTTGATTAGAAAGCTAAAAGTTGTCATTGTTAAATGCTCCGTTGTTGGATTACTCCATCGACAGCAAAGTCTGAAGCATTTTTGCTATAGATAGCTTCGTGTTGGGAAGTGGATGTGTGAATAGCACGATTGTGGCAGCTGTTCTTTACACTTCTAGAAAGCTGTTTGCTACGCTTGTCCAACGTAGCTTGTGGGTCATCTGTTCGTGGTATAAAACATCGGTAATAAAGCAACATGCCTAAAAATCGTGTAAGGTTTTTGACTATTTCAGGTTTTGTGTAATTCTGTATAATACAGACTTTTTCGAGTAGTCGTTTGGTGCCATTTTAGTTGATGAGGTAGCCAAGAAATCTGATTTTATCTTGCCCAAAGATGCATTGAGCAGGGTTTATGAGGACACCGTAATCTTTTAGTCCGTTGAAGGGAATTTCTAAATGTTTGTTGTGTTCTCGTTCAGACTGAGATGCTACCAAAATGTCGTGGATGTAGCTGTAACATAATTCTATTCCGCTTAAAACTTCGTTCATGAATCGTAGAAAAGTTTGTGCGGCGTTTTGTAATCCGAAGATTAAGTACATGAATCCCAAATAAACCAAAAGACGTTGTTGCAGCTGACTTCTGTGTCTCTTTCCATTATGGGGACTTGATGATAGCATCTGGCAAGATCGATTATAAAAAAAATGTTCTACCTTGTGATTTTTGTGCAAAATCGTCTACAAACGAGATGGGATACCTATCAGGAATTGTGCGAACGTTTATAACCTTGTAAGTTTACACAAGAACAGCACTCCTTGTTGTGTTTGGCCACTAAATGTAGAAGTAAAACCTATGGTGATTTGGATGGCCTTGCTATTCATAATTGAACCATTGTAGTGGATTCATCTTTGACGATTTTGAGTTTGTCAGGCGCCAATCTGCGTGAACGGCTGTATACTGGTGGTCCTTTTGTCGTTAGGATGTGATATTTGGTAGTATGCTTTATTAGAGTAGGAAGGCCTCTCAGACGTGTTTTGTCCTGGTATTTAGTTAAGATTTTGTGGTATTTTGAACTGGATTCCATGGTTGATATCGCATTATGTTTACTATTGACGGGTTGACCATTCGTTGAAAGTATTGTCTCTGAGTCTGAAATTTCATGTTTTTGCGTCATCTAATAATTCATGGTGTGCGAGGAAATCCATGCCAATAATAAGCTTGTGAACGTCCGCGATGACGAATTACCAAGTGAACGGTCGCCTTAGTAGCAAATCTAAAGTTAATGTGATGGCACCATATGTGTGATCGTCTCATTTGTTGCAAACAATTGATAGTTCATCGGTTTGAGTAGTCCTCGAACCTTGCTTCTTGGGTATACACAGAGGTCTGCGCCAGTGTCGATTAAAAATTTTACACATGTGGTGTGATCTTTTATGTACAAGCGACGTGAAATGAAATGCAGTAAATTATCCGCCTCAAATTCTTGCGATGGGCGTTTCCCTGGGCTGTGAAATTGCAAGTCTGTGTACATTTGTGTGCTGTAGCTTCGAATATATAGTGGAACCAGCATAAATCTTTGTGTTACTGTGTTTGTTGCAGCTAGACTTTGAGTGTGGCTAGTTCTTTGAAAGCATTTCCAGGAGTGTAGAGCTTGTATCTGCAATTGTGTTAGCGTGATATGCAGATTGCGCTTCGTAGACGGAATATGCTGAACGTGGTGTGTCATTTAGTGATGCTTGCGATCGAGTAGCTAAATCAATTGCATTTGTATTGACAAACGGCCTAACGAAATTAATTTAATCCACTCAGTAGCTGTATGCTTCTTAAGAATTGCGGGGGTTACTTGTCGCCTAACATTTCGTGCTCCAACAACTTTTTAGTTCTTGTTCTTGTAAAGAGTTTAACCGTTTAATTAATTCGGCTTTGATTTTTGTGTATTTGTTGGATTCATGCGGTTTGTTTAGGATGTTCCGGAACTCCTCTGCGAATTTAGTTTCAAAAACGGATATTATCTACTCGTATTTTGTACAATACCGCAGATGTTGAATCTGTGTTTTATTTGCGCAAACAATTCTGGATCCACTGGTCAGAAATATAGAATTTGCACGGCAGTCTTGTTTACTTAGTCGGTCATTTTAAATGGCTTACATTGTTTTTAAGCATTTAAACTACCCTGTGCTTATTTCTGTTCTATTATCCTATTGGATAATCACGTCGACGGTCACCAATTTAGCGTTCTGGTTTGTCTGGGGTCATTTTGTTAATGTATCGTAGTAACAGAGATAACATTTATTTACAAGTTAAAAATACAAACTAGCTATATATTACAAAATGACGCACAAAAAAATATTTACCAAAGCTTTTGTGTCGTAATTATTGCAAATATCTTTTAACATTAGAAGCACTTTAGTTCGTAAATTTGCCGGATGTGTTTCCATGTTAAAGAATTGAATGTTGCGGCCACATGACGAAGACGGGCATCTGTGTTGTGTAGAAAATAATGTCCATCGTTAAGCTGAATGTAATGCGACACCTAGCGGTGGTGACAGGGAAATGATTTCCATACTTCGGTACTCTGGGGCTAGTAACCGGAGATGCTGGCATATGGGTGACATCATTGGTTGGTAGAAATTTAAGCGGATGTTGGCGAAATGTATCTAATCCTGGCGTGCATGCATGTTGGCGTCGCGTGTTCTAGGAGGTGGTCCTGATGGCTTCGGAGGTGCAGCGGATCCAAGTTTTGTTATGGCGGGATCCTGTGCCCATAGTGTGGTTAAAAAGTAAACTTCATTTTATTCCGATAAATTTAATGGTCACAACAAAATAATCCGAAGAAAAACCCTTAGTGCACGAGGAGCTTGACGACTTCCGTCTTGCACTACCCTTAAGTTCACTCCAGAAGTTTGATGACTACCTTAAAAAGGAACTAGATGTAATTTTCTCTAGCGTTTAGAGCTCCTTTTATATCCTTGGTATGTTGGTATTGTACGTTCAGGCGGCTCCGTGGCGTAGTTGGTATGCGTGTGACTACTACGCCCAAGGTCCCGGCTTCGAATCCCGACACTGTCCGCTTGAAAAATGTTAAGCGAACATTTTTCACAAAAATACACCCTCGTTCGGATGAGAGGTAAAATGGAGGTCCCGTGTGTGAGTGTTGTCGCGCACGTTAAAGATCCCTACCTTGCTTGTAACAGCAAGGGTTCGGCAAAATTCCAAATTTCCAGGTAAAAAAACTCGCTTCCTGGCCAATGTAGTACCTTTCGGTGGAGCATTGGAAATCACATGTAGGGTATTGTTCGAATGGTTATTTTATATATTTCGAGGAGTGTCTGGCGTGTATATTATTGATTGAAGGGTGTTTTGCTTGCATGCTATTTATTTGCAAGTGCCTGCTTATTAGTCAATTAGTTAGCAGTATAGTTGGTTGCATAACCCTACACGTCTATATCAAGATTTACTGTTATAATTTATGTTATACGTAACTTTAGTGCAGAATGGAATGGAATTTGTTGGCTGTGCACTATAGTGTTTATTCGGAAAATAATAAATAATCAAAACGAAAAGAATATCACCTGCTCAAGCAGCTTGCAGTACTTACTAAAGTGTTTTGGTTATGGTTTAATTTACTACATATAGTATGACGAATAATTAAACCCTGTTACGAAATGTGTGCAGTCAGTAACAATAAGAATTCGCCAAGTCATAATAATTTTTTCATCTATTAGAGGGCTCAATCAACAATTGAGTGTAATTTGTTTAGGTTGGCTTAAAATTCCATTTAACGCATATAATCATCTAAACAGTCACCGCAGTATAGATAAATTGTAAAATTGAATGTAGCAGCTTAAAATTTTACAATTAACCGGTTCGGCAATAACCGGCATCATTCGATAGAAAAAGTTATAAATCTTTAAATTTTTTTACAATTACAAGTTTCGAAGCAAAATTAGTATAGTAGAATTTATTTAAGAGGAGTCTGTACGTCATCATGCTCACACGGCTGAAACAGTGTCAGATCAGTCCATTGTTTATAAATAGGCGTGTTGATTCAGTATATCTGTGGCGTAGACAATTTGCTATTAAATGTCAATTGATATTTGTCACTTTGATATTCTATATTTATTTCTTATGCTTTCTTGGTTTTCTTTCTGTTTTATTTTGTGTTTTATGCCTTGCTTATTCGCGTATTCGCGATGTAAATTTAAACCGCCAACAAAATAAAACTTGATTTTAGAATTGTTACGTTTATTTTCAATATAAATTAAATACCCCTTTTTCTTCCTTGTTAATTCATTACTCGTTCGAATGAATTCCGTTTCAATTCTTAAATTCTTCAACAACACCCTATATAGTGTACCTGTTCAGTATAAGCCCGTTTAACATAATTTTAACTCAAATCCACTCTGCTTTTAAAAGCGAAAATTTATTCCATAAATTAAATAGTCTGTACCTTATATTAGGTATCCGGTGATTTGTTAAACCTTCCGATAACGTATAATTGCTTTCTCTGGTGTTTCCCATTTAAAGACTTGTTGAAATGATAAATTCTACTATTATTAGATAGCGTGTTTTCCAGTTTTGCTAATCGTGCTTCGATAACGCGAGCATCGCAGTTCGAACTTGCGTTGTTTGAACCTATTTTGAATTTGATTCTGCAGCTTGTACGTTGAAATATTTTCTACATAATTCGTCACAGTACTTCAAAAGCAATGCACGTTTTTTTGTTCAAACAGTAGGAGACATCTTGCGTGTATTGTTCTTAGCTGGAGGCCAAATTGGTTCTTTCTTTATGTAGACCAACTGCTTTTGTCCGTAGACCGCTTCTGCAGTTATGGCAACAGCGTAAACAGATCCCGACGACCCTGGCGTTGCTGTGCTGACTCGCCCCCAACTGATTGCAAGCTAAGTATCCAAACTTATACAGGTATACAACTTATTTTCTTTTGGGTATATCAATGGCATATTTCGTATCAGCGTTTGGTGTAGTTACGTTATAAGAAACGTGACACTGTAGAACTAGTGTTTGTTGCTGCAAATCGATATTATCGCTCTACAGGTGTGATGTGCCATTGTTAAAAATGTTTGACAGACACACGCTTATTCTTTTTTACTGATTGGTTAATTTTACAAACGGTATTATGTACAATTTAAAAAGAATGTTTGCCAAAAGTTCTAACACATTAATTCCTTCCTACTGATTAGTTTATTTTCCAGAAAGTATTAGGTGCAATTTTTAAAAACGCTTGACAAAAGCTCTCACATGTTTATTTACTACCGATTAATTTTATTTTGTGTAAAATACGAGATGCGCACTTTGTATCTAAAATACTAAATTGTTCATATCACCTAATTGTTTGCCTCGATATAGTAACGCTTAATTTATTTCTTTTGCTTGTGTATACAAAATTCTCTATTTATTTTTATTGTGAATAGATAATGGTGGGGAATGTGTTTTTTTGGTGTTTTTTGGTATATAGGCGAACCCCCCACTTTTCGCGGTTAGTAGTTAGCTTGGTGTTTACTTTTCTTCCCGCTACGTACGTAGCATAAACTCTGACGCCCTGGCGTGGGGCTGCGAGTTTGCTTGAGTTAATTTTTTTGTGCTCCGATTTTGTTTCGTGTAACTTTGGCCCCGTTTTAGTTAATTTTTGCTCCGATTTTTTTCGTTGTTAGTGCCTAAGTCCCTACATTACCCGCATTTCTCGGCCTAATGCTACTTGTTTTTCTTCTTTTACGTTTGACCTATTGTTTTTTTCTTCTTTCGGCTCTTTGGTGTTCCTCATATGAGGATCGGTTTTCTTTATTTCTTGTGTGGGTTCGACTTTCTTAAAATTTAGTTCTGCTTTCGTTTTTAATCGCTCAACATCAGTGGTTGGCTAATTTCAGATTAGTGTTTTCGTCAATAATTGTAGACCCTTTGAAAGCTCTGGCGCCCTATTTCTGATTGTATCGACTTTATTCTCTTACGGTTAGTACTTTTTTGAAATTTAATCCGTTTGTTACTTCCGTATTGAATAAAGACGTTTTGTTGCGATTCACTTGTGATATTTTATAGTTTATTCGGCTAAGGTTAGATTTCGCACTACTCTGATATACAGTGTGTATTTCTTTTGTCACAATGGTTACATGGGGGTTGAATGTAAATAGGCTGTTAAAACCCGAACTCCAATATGAGTTTTCTTCTCGAGGATTTGACTCCGACGTTAAAGTCGAAGGGTTACGTAAAGCCGTCCGCAATGCGATTCAAGTGGAAATGAATCAGTCTTTTACTCCTAGCCCTTATACAATTACGTTTACAGAGGATTGTGAGGCGATTAAACGCGCGCTTACTGAGCTTGGACCGTCTTCTGCTGACGATTTTACTGGGGATGTTACTGATACTAAGTTCGCCCGTTTACGCTCCTTATGGGTACACATTCAGCGACGTTGTAAATTGATGTTGGCTAGCTATGAGGAGGAAGCCCTTATAAAAAATAAATTATTATTCGCTTTACAGACCATTCGTTTGGATGTTGAGGCGACTGTTAGAAAATTCAAGCGTGTTACTTTTGCTAATTTTAGTCAACAGCCTTCCTCCAATCCTCAAACTCTTAATGTAGCTACCGCCGTTACAAAGGAGTTCCTTATCTTTCGTCTGATTTCGAGGAAAAATTGGATACTTCTACTACTGTCAATACTATGACCCCTACTAAAGGATACACGTTCGCTAAATTGAATGTCTCTTTTTCAGGTGAAGGTTCTCTACCGGTATTCTTGTTTCATATTAAAGAATTCAGTGTTTCACGTAATATTTCTGTTCGGCAACTTTTTCGTTTTACTCCGGAATTACTTACCGGAAAGGCTTTACTTCTTTTCCGCGCACATCAGCGTTCCCTCAAATGTTGGAACGACGTTGTTACTTTATTAAACTCAGAATTCCTACCCCTGGATTTTGCTTACAGGTCTGCTACTATTGAGTAAAATACTTTTACTTCACATGACCGAGCTGTTAAGGTTTCTTCTACGCCTACGGGTAGATCAGATACTTTCTCCGTATTTTCTACTGTTCTTCCTCCTAGTTCTACTTCTACTCTTCAGGCCGTATGCTTTAATTGCGATAAACATGGTCATGTTTCGACCCGTTGTACTCGTCCTAAAGTACTTCACTGTTATGGTTGTGGATATAAGGGGCTTACAAACCACAACCGTCCACACTGTCATCCTACTCCTAATAGGTCTTCGAATCATACTTCAAATACTGTGCTCACCTTTAGCTGCCTAATTTCTTCTGCTTCCCACTCTACGTTCTCTCCTATACCTCACTCGGGTGATCCTGCTACTACTACCAAAACATACCCTTCTTCGAACAAACTTTCTTCCGTTTCTAGTTCTACGTCCTATTCTACTCCTCCTTCTGCTTACCCTACTTATTCACTTCCACACCAAACTGTGCTTCCACCAGCATTAAAACCCATACTTCAAATTAGTGACTTGCAGCTAGCTTCTTAAGAGTTTGTTCCCACTTTCTCAAATGATTCTACCCAATAAATTCCTGTCGTGTCTGCTAGCACACATGTCGCTGAAGTGACGATAACTTCTAATTTAGTCAGCGAAGGTCCTGTTGAAGTTCATGAACCTGTATCTTCAATGTCTGTTGCAGTTGTTGTCAAAATTTTACCTGTTCCTGCTTTCTTAAATTGTTCTACTCAAGAAATTTCTGTCGTGTCTACAATAATAGCTGTAGTTGAAGTGACGATAATTCCTAATTTAGTCAGCGAAGGTGTTGTTGAAGTTCATGAACCTGTATCTTTAATGTTTGTTGCTGTTGCTGTCAAAATTTTACATGTTCCTGCTTTCTTAAATGGTTCTACTCAAGAAATTTCTGTCGTGTATACAATAACAGCTGTATCTAAAGTGACGATAACCTCTAATACGGGTAGAGAAAGTCCTGTTGAAGTTAGAGAACCCGTAGCAATAATGCCTGTTGCTGTTGTCGTCAAAGTTTTACTTGATCCTGTTTCTTTAGCTACTATTGTCAAGGAATCAGTCCCTATTGTGGCTGAAGTTTTGTTTGTTCCTAGTCCGTTGTCTAACAGTGATAAAGTCTTACTTGATTCTATTCCTTTATCGGACGTTAATGAAACGTTATCTACTCTGTTAAAAACCGGTCACTAGCTATACTATTTCGGGCAATTGGTATACTATTGCGCAATTGTTAAAGCCGCGTAATTCTTATAACACGTATCACCACGTTTTAAGTATTGCGCAATAGTCAAATTTTCATGCACATTTAAAGTCAAATTACCTACACAATATAAGAAAACAGGTTACTCACTTGGATGGTATTTTGTAGCTAAATCTCAAGCTCTATGTTGTGTGGGTTAGGTTACGCTATTGCTGAGTTTCAAATTGCCAATCCGTCCATCCTAAAACTCTCCTACGCTCGTAGAGGAATGAAGGAACACCAGGTAGAGGTACACGAAGATAAAGAAAATGGAACCTACATGCCTGCAAAGAGATATGACACACACACAACACAGGTAGATGTTCTTGGGTTCAGGTCTCGTCGCTTAATAGCCGCTTTCGACACTACCCGCACCTGCGCATTCTTTTGTGCAAACGCGACCGTCCGGAATGACGTAAGTTGACAAGTTTTATTTAAAAATATTCGCGAGAATTAATTTACAAACTAAGCTAAATCTAAAAATGTACATTGCCAAATCTTGGCATGTAACAATCGCGACAAAGCCATAAAAAAATCTTAAAAAAAGAAAAAGACTTTTAGCACGGTAGAAACTTAAAGTCTAAAGCCTACTTACTTACATATAAACTAACTTACATTCTAGTAAATATTTATTTTACGCGTCACCTGTTTTCAACCGATAGTGCGTCTTGCGAGTAACCAGGAAACGGAATGTGTAGTCCCAAGTTTATCAAACTACATCTATAAGTGAACACACGAGTCTTTGATGTGGTGCAGTTATAATCGACAGCATAAATTTGTCGTAGAGCACAAAATACTACTATAACTAAAACAAATGCGACAAGTCGCCTAATATATATATATACAATAACTAAAATCTAACATTACAGTTTTTTTAAGTGCACACGCATATAACCATTGCATTTAAACTGTTTTACTTTGGCAAGAAAATGCCCAAATTTTAAAATGCCCAAGAAAGCAAGTTACTATACATTTTAGCAAATTTTTATGTATTGGTACGTTGGCTTAATAAACAATACACATCAAAACTTTTTAATGACATAGTTGTGAATCAACAAATTTACCAACAGTACCATTTTACTAATTTCTTACGTTTCTAACCTAACAAATTACATTGCTACCATCAGGTTAGCTTCTTCACTCAATACACAAAAATTTCCTACGTCTGATTATAAATACCAAACGCTAGGTCAACAAAAGAAAGTAAGGCAAAGTCTCAAGTTATTACCATAGATAATAGGTAAGATAGATATATTAAGATAAAACTAGATAACAATAGATGGATCCGAAACGTCCCAGCACGCTAAAGCATGCTACAAATATACACTTTAAAATATAGCGTAGAATTCTCCAGCTTACCAAGCGGTTTTGTCCTCCATCGTAAAGATACAAAAGAGAGTGGCTCCTTGAAGCCGTTAATTATGTATAGTACTCGTACCCTCTAGAAAAGAGCGACCTGTGAAGCAGGCCTGTTTGTAAAAACGGTACGATGGGCCGGAATAAAGGCTTGTGGGTGCACTTGGCGTTGAGCGATACGATAAGATACACAATTATTTACTTACACTCACACATTCACACACTCATACATACTTTCACTGTCAGCGACCACGTGCGGCTGACAGTACACCGCATGACCTCCCGAAAGATTCCCAGAGACGTGATCCAGGTGTCTGTAAAACCCCCCCGCGCAACCACACGGTGACTAACGGAAATGAAAAGGCAATCGAGATATAGGAAAAGTAAAAAGAGGGAGGTAGGAATGTACTAGTGACACATCCAGGTAGAAGAGAGTATAAGAAGGGTTCGCATTGAGCAAAAGCGATAGAAAAAGGTGGATAGAAAAGCGCTACTCAACCAACCAATGTGGTCAGTAGCCCAGAGTGAAGAAAAAATTACTCTTATCTGGTAGACGGGTGTTCCGGGACAAGAACAGGTTTATCGAAGGACGAATAAGGCGGAAACGGAGACAGCGGGATAAGAAAAAGTAGAGTTTTGGACAAGCGTCCGAGAGAAGATAGAAAGTTGTCCCTGTTAAATTCAGATCGGTCTGAATGACCACCTGTGTTAATCAGACAAGTTAAGACACATAATAAGTTAAAAAACTCCTGATGAGAACTAGTAAGATCATCTTCCTAACGAAAGCATCCACTACGATAAGAAGATCAGACAAAAAGTTGAAACAACAACTTAAAAGTATCACTGCAGATACTTTCACACAAAAAACCAACTGTTCCAAGGTAATTTTTAGAAACGGTAATGCCAAAAACACACAGGAATACCTAACTATAAGCAGTTAAATGGAGATATAAACATACTGTCCCAATATGCTAAAAACAACTAAGAATTCAATAAGATATCAATAAAAAGCGATAGTACCTCACCACGAAGTCATATAAAAAACAAACAAAAATTTTCATATCTTTTGATTACTTAACAGAAGAAACAAGTAATGGTAAAGAATAAAGTGAGCGAACTGTAATAGTTCAGAAGAAGAACGCATGGAATAGGAACTCCTAGTTTTGCAACTGAGAATATGGACTGTTTCTTACAAAGGCATAGGCCGCGTATCCTATGTGTATCCAAAGAAAAAAAGCATCTACCAACATCAGCTAAAACCAATTATAAGAATTTAATGAGTTACTCCAACCAAAGTTACAATAATCACCATGAAATTAAACTACGTACGATAAATGCTAAAAAACAAAATAATATTACGCAATCCTGGCACCTGTCAGGATTGATTAGGTGAAGCGACAGAGTTATATTGGAGAACCTAGATAATAAACAGATATGTGACTGACAATAAATTCAAGGTATAATTAATACCCAGGAAAAAGATAACTAAAATGAGGCGAATAAGCCAAAAGTGTGGAAGGTGAATGCTGTATGAGAAATGAAACGAATAGATAAAGTTAACAAATTCATAGCAGGGACAAAAACGTAAAAAATTAATTAGCATTCGGGTCAGCAGAGAATGGTTTAAGGTCTCTGATATGCCACCTTCCTTGACGTTTTCCTTCAGTGTCTTGGAGTTCATAAATAAGTGGACTAATAACACGAGTGACTGTACATAAAATGAATTTTGCAACTAATTTCGAACAGAATTTTATAGTAGCATCAGATAAGACATAATTCTTTTTTCAGAACTGTTCACCTAAAGCAAAGAAAATATCTCGTTTTTGCAGATTGTAGTGGTTCTTACTCTTTTCGTAAGCTTTTAAGAAATTTTTTCTAACGTCATTGAAGATAGAAAGTAACGATTGTTGGTCTTCGTTCTAGTGTACTTTTTCGTCAAATTCAATTACGTTAGTATCATCTGGAACTGAACCGTAATAACTACCATCAATTGGCGTATATCTTCTAAAAACAAGAAATGAGGGAGTAAATTGGGATGCTTCGTGTTTGGATGTACGCAAAGCTTGAGCAATTTTAAAGATATTTACATCCCACCTAGTGTGGTATGAGTCGATATATGAAGAGATAGCAGTAATTAAGACTCGATTTACTCTTTCGGTAGGGTTCACCCGTGGATGGTATTTTGCGTTAAACCAAATTTTTTGTATTTTATAACTTTTAACGAAATTTTGAAAATCGTTTGAGATAAATTGCGCCCCATTATCACAGAGAATAATTTGAGGGACACCAAAGATAAGAAATACATTTTGTTCTAGAAATTTAATTATAGCGGCAGATGTGGCTTTACTTAACGGTTGTACAATAACGAATTTAGAAAACCAATCGGTGACGACTAAAAGATATTGGTTACCTTTTTTCGATCGAGGTAGAGGTCTTAATAAGTCAAGCGATATTAATTGAAAGGGATAAGATACACGTTTGAAGTTACCCATTAAACCAGAACGAGGTTCTTGAGAATTCTTCTGAGACCCGCAAATTTTACAGTTTCTAATATAGCGGCAGACAGATTGTTTTAATTTAGGCCAATAATATAATTCAGATATTTTCGCTAATGTTTTGTAACGCCAAGATGAGCAGCTATAGGATCGTCGTGATACAATTTAAGAACTTCACTGCGGTTAGCGGTAGGAACTACAAGTTTCCATTCAGGGATATTAGAGATTTTGCGAGTTGAGGAAGATACAAATTTATATAATCTATTATTCTTCACGCAAAACGTGGAAAATTTATCAGGATTTTAAGAAACTTTCTTTATCATGTCAAAATACCAGGCATCAGGAATTAGATCTAGGAGGTTAAGAGAAGCGACATCACGAGATAAGACATCAGGTACGATATTTAATTTACCAGGTCTATGGCGAACATTAAAGGTAAATTGAGAAATACGTAAATTCCATCTTGCCAATCGACCTGCGGGTTGTTTTAAGTTGTTTAACCATGTGAGAACTGCATAATCAGTAATTACTGTAAAATGTGTACCTTCAACATATCTTCTGAATTTTTCAATGCCAAAGATAACCCCTAGCAATTCACGTTCGATAGTTGAATATTTTTGTTCAACAGAAGTTAAAGCACGACCAGCATAAGCGATAGGGTGTTATAGTCCATTATTTACTTGAAACAACATTGCGCCTAGACCAGTAAGTGAGGCATCAGTTTGAATATAAAATCTTTCGGCAAAATTGGGCGAGATTAAGATAGGCGCGGAAGTGATTAATGTTTCAATTTGTTCAAAAGCCTGCTGTGCTTCTGAATTCCGTTCAACAGATTGACTTTTTTTTAATTTTTAACTAAGGCGGTAATGGGTGTAGATATAGTTGAGAGATTAGGTAGAAAAATGCGATAGTAACTAATCATTCCTATTAAATGTTTAATTTCGGTAACAGTCTTCTTTGTTTTAAATTTAGTAATAGCGTCAACATTAGCAAGATCTGCCCGAAGACCGGTTCTATCGATAATAAAAACCAAGAGATGTAAGAGAGGAACAACAAAATTGACACTTCTCCTAATCTATTTTAAAACCTACTGCATTTAGGCGTTCAGCGACCTTATTAAGTTAGCGATATGTTCATCAAAGGAACTCGAGATGACCAATATGTCGTCTAAAAATACAAAGACACGTTCTTGATGTAAGATAGGACATAACGTTTGATCCATAGTACGCTGTAAAGTTTGTGGTGCATTACAGAGACCAAACGGCAAGAAATTATATTTGAAAAGACCCCGACCTGAAACACAAAAGGCAGTCTTTGGGAGTGAAGATAAATCAAGAGGGATCTGATAAAAAGCTTGTCTAAGATCGATAGATGAGATAAATTTAGCGTTTCGAAGCCGACTTAAGATAGAATCAGTACAAGGTAAGGGATAGGCATCGGCCACAGTTACAGATTTAAGCTTTCTACCGTACAAGCAAACACGCCATTCGTCATTTTCCTTACGAACCAATAACACGGGAGACATCCATAGCGAATTTGACGGAGAGATAACACCGAATTCGAGCATTTTATCTATTTCGGAATGCAAATGTTTTTGTGATGCAGGTGATAAGGGATATTGACGTTGCTTAAAAGGAACAGCATCACCAGTAGAAATAATATGAATTGCGGTAGTGACACTACCAAATTCAGAAGTATTTAATTTACGAAATTTGTCAATGATAGAGTCAAGAATTGTTTTTTGAGAATCGGCAAGAGAAACTTTATTAGGTATACCAGCCGACCTACAAGAGTTTGTTTTCAGCGAAGCTTGCCAAGAAAAATCTTGAAAATATAAAGATAAATTAAAAAGTTGGCAAAAATCAACGCCAAGTAAAAATGGGTTAGCTGGTGTAGGCACGATCAAAAATGGAACATCTCGTTTTAGTGACTCTATACGAATTTTTAATTTAAGAGAACCAGTTACATATATTTTATTATCGTCAGCTAAATTGGTAGAGGTTTTTTCAGGAATAACCTGAAATTTAATATTTTGTTCAGAAAATTGCTGTAAGCCTTCGTTATTTATAAGAGAACATGACGAACCCGTGTCCAATAAAGCGATTACATTTAGAGAGCCAATAGAGGTAGGTAAATGAGGGCGATTATCTAGAGGTTTTTTAACAAGTTGTAAGGCAGCAGAATTTTTATGGTAAAAGGAATTAACTGTTTTCAGTCAATTTGACCATTCTGCAGGTGTGGAACGACATATTTCAGATAAAAGAGGCAAGTTCTTCTGTGAGTTTAAGGTAACGGTATTATTATTATTAGATACATTAGATAAAGGTTAAATATTGGAAGTAGTTTTAAGCTTTAATTCTGTTAACGTCTGGGTGCGTTGAATAGTTGGTGTTGAGGACGATTTTGATTCCTTGAGATATTCACGTCCCGAGTAGGAATATCTTTGCGGAAGTTCTCCGATAAGTTAGGGTTACAATTTGTGCATCTAGATTTGTAGGTATTGCTACGACCACAACCATAATAAAAATATTTTTGGGATATGTGCACACATTATGGGTATGTCCACTTTTCTTACAATTCCAACAGGTAAGTGATTTAATTAAAGAGGAAGCAGGAAGAGTAATAATAGATACTTTACGAGAGGGTTTAGACTGATATGCTAGGTCTGGTTCTAATAGGCAATATTGTTTTTCTGGGGGTGGACAGTATTTATCTACACGTAATTTTACTTCTTGTAGCGAGCGATATAAATCTTTAGACTGTGGTAAAGAAGAGATGTGTTGTAAAGCTAAACGTTCGGAAAAATATGGGTTTAAATTTCTAAGAAGTTGATCTATAATTTCGTGTTCCGGTGGTTTTTTATCTAATCTGCTATATAAAGCTTCCATTGAGGTAATAAAGGAGATTACGTTTTCGTTAGGTCCCTGGGTACAATTTTTTATTTCGTTCCAGAGATCAGTTGTATAGCAATGGGGTAAAAAGTCGCGTTTTAAACAAGTAACTAGTTCTTCCCAGGTAGAAATCTGGTTTCGTATATTTCTATATCAAATCAAGGCAGATCCGGAAAATAATTCGCCTGCAGAGAGAAATAAATCTTGGTCTGTACAGTTACGAGAAATTTTAAAATCATTTACTCTGTCTAGGAATGACATTAAAGAGATTTGGGAGTCAAAGCCTGAAAAGGATAAACCCCACTTATACACAGGTATAGATTTTAGAAATAGGGGAATCGGTTGCGAAACATTCATATTAGAAAGAACAGACGGCAAATTTACATCTGAATCTAAGTTAAGTTTTCGAGAACGATTCCTTCGAGTAAGAAAATGTCAGATAAGAAAGTTTGCTTAGTTTCATTAGCTTGTTCATCTTTAAGTAACGATAATAAATCTATACATTGTTTTAAATGTATTATACGAGATCTAATGCGTTTTAATTCTAAATCGGTAGCTCCGGGATTGGTTTAATGGAGATATTGTTAATATCGTCTAGGGATTGTTTAATCTCAAAGGAATTTTGTGATAAATCGGACGTTAGTGTACGAAAAAGTAATTGTCTATTAGCTTCTTAAGCTAAAATGGCTTTTAGTTGCAATCGCCTTTCGTTTTGGTTAGTCGCAGATTGAATGTTGCGTGATTCGAGTTCAAAGATCGTTTCATTAGACTTAAGATGTGCCGGATTCATTGTGCTACTATGTTTTAGAAAGTAGATATACTAAGATACGATTAAGGCAAATAACGATAATTGCTATTTTAAGAAAATAAATTTTTTCTAAAAGAAATCCACAAAAGTAGTTAATTATTTAAATTATAAGCAAAAGGTTTAATTCGTGGCAACCAAAGATAATATGGTAGTTATCTAAAATTTAAAACTAAAAAAAGCTTTTAATAATCTAAAAAAAATCGTTAAGACAAGTATATAATCAAACTTAACACGATATCAAAAATTTTTTCATAAGGGATAGCAAATAAAACGGTTAAAGTAACTATGAATAAATATACACAAAAGGGATGATCTAAGTCCAAAAAAATATTTCAATTCACTCACAAGTGAGGTTAAGATAATTATCAAACACATTCCAAAGATACATATTTTAGTTTAAACCAAATTACGTTAGGTAATTATCCAGCAGAATTGAAATATAAATACACTGTTTTTGTAAAGGAAAAATCCAAATTACTAAGTTTAAAATAACATGGTCATATAAAAAGTAAACAAACACTATTCAGAATGACAGTCTTAATAAGTTAGATTGACATTTCAAGCCCCCTCAAATGTAACCACGACATAAGATAAAATGTAACTAGATTTAGTGTTACTAAATTACATTATTTTTTAAAAGTTACTAAAAATAAAACATTTAATTATCGATTTTGAGTGAACAAACTATTTTTTCTAAAACTCAAGTTAAATATAAACATTTTTCAAGCTAATATCTTACAAGTTAAAATAAGGTTAAAACGGATTTAATTTTCAATAATCACGTGTAATGGGCGCCATTGTTAAAAACCGGTCACTAGCTATACTATTGCGGGCAATTGTTATACTATTGCGCAATTGTTAAAGCCGCGTAATTCCTATAACACGTATCACCACGTTTAAGTATTGCGCAATAGTAAAATTTTTATGCACATTTAAAGTCAAATTACCTACACAATATAAGTAAAACAGGTTACTCACTTGAATAGTATTTCGTAGCTAAATCTCAGGGTCTATGTTTTGTGGGTTAGGTTACGCTATTGCTGAGTTTCAAATTGCCAATTCGTCCATCCTAAAACTCTTCTACGCTCGTAGAGGAATGAAGGAACATCAGGTAGAGGTACACGAAGGTAAAGATAAAGGAACCTACATGCCTAAAAAGAGAGAAGACACATACACAGCACAGGTAGATGTTCTTAGATTCAGGTCTCGTTGCTTAATGGCCACTTTCAACACTACCCGCAACTGCGCATTCTTTTGCGCAAACGCGATCGTCCAGAATGACGGAAGTTGACAAGTTTCATAAAAAAATATCCGCGGAATTGTACAAATTTTTACAAATTAAGCTAAATCTAAATATGTACATTGCCAAATTTTGGCATGTAACAACTCTTGCCCATTTCTCTCATGTTGACAAAATGCAACTTGCTTCTGTTCTTTTAACTAAGGTTGGTGAAATCTTTGCTGATGTTTTGTTATCTAATGCTGACGTAGGTCAACCTGATTCTGCTTCCTTATCTATTGTGGATGAAGTTCTTCCTGATACTGTTTGTTCTTGTGAAGTTGATGAACCCCTGCCTGGTTCTGCTCTTTTTCCTAAGGTGGATATTCCTACAGCCAATGCTGTTTTCGTTCATAACTGTGATACTTCTAGTCCTTCATCTAACGTCGTTGAAATGTTATCTGTTTCTGTCCCTTTATCTAACGTAACTGAAGTGTGCTCTGCTTGTGTTTCTCTTCGTAAGGTTGATTTTCATACAGCCAATACTTGCTCTCTTTCTACCGTGGATATTCTGACAACCCATAATGTTTCCTTTTCTACCGTTAACTTTCATACCTCCAACCCTAATAACAAACAACTTTCTTCCTTAACTCATTTTGAGTTTCCTAAATCACTATCGTCACCACCTAAACCGCGTGTTACAACTGCAACATCCCATGCTGTTCCTGTTTGGCAGAAAGCTGCCCATAAGTGGCAGAAATTTGTCTATACTGATTTCGAACCTGAAAATGCGTGTCGACGAAATTCAAATGTCCTTGATCTTGTTTCGTTCTCCTTCTGGCGACGTAAACGCCTTAAGCCCAATATCTAGTCCTCGTGCCCCAAATTCTTATGCCGATTTTGCTGCCTTTAGGTTTTGATTTCTAGACTTTAAGTTTTCTCTTTATTTTACTCCCCTGTTTTACTAGGTTTTCTTTCGTTTTCTTGCTTTTTCTGAAGCCGTGTCGGCCAGGGAAAAGAATAGTCCTACGGTACGCCTATTGTAAGAAAAGACTACAGGGGTCCAACACATACACATACACATACACACACACACACACACACTACATTCACACGCACACATACACCCACACACTTCATAAACACACATTTCTACTTGGTTCTCTTTTTTTCCGTTCTCTTTTTGGTTCTTCTTTCCTTTGTTTTCTCTTTGTACTCTTTTAAGCCGTGTGGGTCCGGGAATAGAATAGCCCCATGGTACGACCTGCCTGTCCTAAGAGGCGACTACAGCGGTCCAACACAACACATACACACACGCACACTTTATACACGCACAACACCTACACACACACTTCTTATACACCCACACACACACATATACACACACACGCACACGCACACACTTACTCATACATAACTACACTGAGATTCTGTTTTATTTTTTTGTACGATTCTTAGTGTTTTCTTTGGTGTGTTGTTATTCTTTTTGGGATTTTCTTTTTTCTCGTTCCTTTCGTTTCACATTCCTCTCCTATCCTTTTGCTGGTCTTCTTTGCTGTCGGTCCCTATACCGATTGCTTTTCGTTCATCCGCTTCTGTGGTAGGTGCTTTCTAGTCCGTTTTTCTTTCTTAGGAAACCACGACTTGGTTGACGTTAGGTCTAGTTAGCTATTCTTTTCTTTGGTTCTTCGTTTGTTGAGATTCTTGATTACCACAGTTAGTAGTATATCGTTTCTTGTTACCAGCGCTCTCTCTCTCTCTCTCTCTCTTCCTCTCGTTCTCCCTTGTTGTCCCTTTGTTTACTTGAGGCTTGACCTTTGGGTGTTGTTTTGGCTTATACTGTTGGTTTTATTCCTCGTTCCTTTTCTTACTTTGGGTTTTTCGCGAGAAAACAATTTCTTCTCCTGAAGTTGAAGACTTTACTGTTTCTTCACTAGAAAGATCCGTCTTTTGACGACTTTTTCAGTGTCAATGTCGTTCCATCTTAGTCCTCGTTGCTTGCTTCCCTTTCTTTCTTCTTTTTTCCTCTCTTCTATTATTGGCTTTTTGAGCCGAATAAGAATTCCTTTTTCTTTGCTGCTTTTGGAGTGTTTTCCTTTGTTTTTTTTAAGCGAATATTTTTTTGTTTGGGTTTTTATTTTAGTCCTGCCCACTCCCATTACTTTTGTTTTCCTATCCCGACCTGTTAATTTTGCTGGGGGGGGGATTTATTACGTTTATTTTCAACATAAATTAAATACCCCTTTTTCTCCCTTGTTAATTCATTACTCATTGGAATAAATTCCGTTTCAATTCTTAAATTCTTCAACAACACCCTATATAGCGTACCTGTTCTGTATAAGCCCGCTTAACATAATTTTAATCCACTCTGCTTTTAAAAACGAAAATTTATTCGATAAATTAAATAGTTTATACTTTGTTTTAGGTATCCGCTAATTTGTTAAACTTTCCGATAACGTATAATTGCTTTCTCTGGTGTTTCCCATTTAAAGACTTGTCGAAATGATAAATCCTACTATTATTTGATAGCGTGTTTTCCAGTTTTGCTAATCGTGCTTCGATAACGCGAGGATCGCAGTTCAAACTTGTGTTATTTGAACCCATTTTGAATTTGATTCTGCAGCTTGTGCGTTGAAATATTTTCTACATCATTTGTCACAGTACTTTAAAAGCAATGCACGTTTTTTTTTGTTTGACCAGTAGGAGGTATCTTGCGTGTATTGTTCGTAGCTCGAGATCAAGTTGGTTCTTTCTTTATATAGACCAACTGCTTTTGTCCGTAGACCGCTGCTGCAGTTATGGTAACAGGGTAAACAAATCCCGACGACCGTGGCGTTGCTGTGCTGACTCACTCCCGACGGCTTGCAAGCTAAGTATCCAGACTCATACAGGTATACAACTTGTTTTCTTTTGTGTATATCAATGGCATATTCCATATCAGGGTTTGGTGTAGTTACGTTATAAAAAACGTAACACTCTAGAACTATTGTTTGTTGCTGCGAATCAATATTATCGCTCTACAGGTGTGATGTGCCATTGTTAAAAATGTTTGACAGACACACGCTTATTTTTTTTATTGATTGGTTAATTTTACAAACGGTATTATGAACAATTTAAAAAGAATGTTTGCCAAAAGCTCTAACACATTAATTCCTTCCTACTGATTAGTTTATTTTCCAGAAAGTATTAGGTGCAATTTTTAAAAACGCTTGACAAAAGCTTTCACATGTTTATTTACTACGAATTAATTTTATTTTGTGTAAAATACGAGATGTACACTTCGTATCTAAATACTAAATTGTTCATATCACCTAATTGTTTGCCTTGATATAGTAACGCTTAATTTATTTCTTTTACTTGTGTATACAGAATCCTCTATTTATTTTTATTGTTAATAAATAATCGTGGGCGATGTGTTTTTTTTGGGTTTTTTTGTATATAGGCGAATCCCCCCACTCTCCGCGGTTGGTAGTTAGCCTGGTGTTTACTTTTCTTCTGGCTACGTCTAGGTACGTAGCAGAATATTTACTCTATTAAGTTTAATAAAAATTATTTAATCCGCTACGCCACTGACTTTCAAGGTTTGCGCATATATCAAATGACGTACAGGCTCTTCTTAAATAAATTCTACTCTACATCGCAACCAATACGGAGTTGGTTTATATACAGTGTATCTACGAAATGCATTGAGCTTTCTGTTATATAAAATATTAACGGAAACCGTTTGTTATGCTCACTAACTTATTTTAGTCAACTTTGTAATTATATGTTTTATGCTTCATAACAACTATAAACAGAGTTCTAATTTTTACCAAAGTTTTACAAATTTGTTTTTCTTTACTAACCTTGTTTCATTTTTATATTTAATTTTAATTATATCTTAAACATTCTGTATAACTAAAAAAAGCTTTCTTTGTTACATTACATTTGATTTTCCAATGCTCCACCCGTAGGTACTACATTGGCCAGGAAGCGAGTTTTTTTTTACCTGGAAAATTTGGAATTTTGCCGAACCCTTGTTGTTCCAAGCAAGGTAGGGATTTTTAACGTGCGTAACAACACTCACACACGGGACCTCCATTTTACCTCTCATCCGAACGAGGGTGTATTTTTGTGAAAAATGCTCGCCTAACATTTTTCAAGCGGACCGTGTCGGGATTCGAACCCGGGACCTTGGGCGTAGTAGTCATATGGTATACAATTTTGTTTATCAACATATTTTTGCGATAAACATATGCAGAGAAAAAGTACATACCTTTTGTAGAAAATTTAAAATCTTCAAGGGCACATTTTCCTACTAGTTGAAAAAATGCGTAAAGCACGGAATATAGGCAACATTTTCTACTTGTACTTCTATAAAGGCTTTAAAATTCATACAATGATCCGATATTTTGTTGACGTTGTCGTAGAATTGACCACAATAGAATTTTAATTCAATTTTGTTTCTGTATAACATTTCCTTACTTTAGCTAGTGATTGTCGAGAATGAGTTGTGAATAAAGCAAAACAAAAATGCGTTTCCTCCACTTTGTTTTTTACGTATTTAATAACAAATGATAATTGGTACATATGACAAATCAGGCGTAGAGTGCGATTAGGTATATAATAATATATTTCTGCTTTCACTTCAGAAATAATTTTATTGTGTTTTGGCCATCATCATCATTAGGTCTTCAGTCCTGGAACTGGTTAGACGCGTACCATCATTGTTTCCTATTCTGAACTAACTTACACATTTCCCTGAAATTTCCATAGTCTGCATCTATCACTATCTGATCTACGTCTACATCTACCTCCTTTTTCCTATCTCCGCTTGTAATATATCCCATACTATTACCCCTAAAATGCCTTAGAACGTATTCTGCCGTTCTATTTTTCCTACTTTTTTTCCCACAGATATCCTTGTTTTATTACTATTTCTAAACCTATTTGTAATTAACTTTGGCTGTCCATGCTATGATCCTCATACATCCGAAGCACTGCATTCCAAAACGCTGCTACCGTTTTTCTGTCTGCTTTTCCTACTGCCCGTATTTCATAGGCATACTGTGCTGTGCTCCACACATATGTTTTCTGCTATTTTCTTCTTATTTCTATGTTTGTCGTTTTTCGTCATAGGCGCTGTTCTTTCTTGTAAGATGCAGTTCGGTCCTCTTCTATTGTTTTACAACTATATACCTTAATTCTCCGACATTCAGTGGTTGTGAAGGATGTAAGGTGGCTCCGTGGCGTAGTGGTATGTGTGTGACTGCTACGCCCAAGGTCCCGGGTTCAAATCCCGACACGGTCCGCTTGAAAAATGTTAGGCGAGCATTTTTCACAAAAATACACCCTCGTTCGGATGAGAGGTAAAATGGAGCTCCCGTGCGTGAGTGTTGTCACGCACGTTAAAAATCCCTACCTTGCTTGGAACAGCAAGGGTTCGGCAAAAATTCCAAATTTTCCAGGTAAAAACTCGCTTCCTGGCCAATGTAGTACCTTCGGGTGGAGCATTGGAAAATCACATGTAAGGTTGTGAAGGATGGAGGCGGCTCCGTGGCGTAGTGATATGTGTGCGACTACTACGTCCAAGGTCCCCGGTTCGAATCTCGACACGGTCCGCTTGAAAAATGTTAGGCGAGCAATTTTCACAAAAATGCACCCTCGTTCGAATGAGAGGTAAAATGGAGGTCCCGTGTGTGAGTGTTGTCACGCATGTTAAAGATCCCTACCTTGCTTGGAATAGTACGGGTTCGGCAAAATTCCAAATTTTCCAGCTAAAAAAAACCCGTTTCCTGGCCAATGTAGTACCCTCGGGTGGAGCATTGGAAAATCACATGTAAGATTGTGAAGGGAGGCTGGCAGCTCCGTGGAGCAGTGTTATGTGTGTGACTACTACGCCCAAGGTCCCGGGTTCGAATCCCGACACGGTCTACTTGAAAAATGTTAGTCGAGCATTTTTCAAAAAAAATACACCCTTGTTCGGATGAGAAGTAAAAATGGAGGTCCTGTGTGTGAGTGTTGTCACGCACGGTAAAATCCCTCACTTTACAAGTAAAAAAAATTCCCCTTCTAGCCAATGTAGTACCTTCGGGTGGAGCATTGTAAAATCACATGTAAGGGGGGTAAGCAGTCTGTGGCTACCAAGTTCCTTAGCACTTAAACATTTACCGATTTAATATTTTTTCCAATATATCTTTTCACACAGTCAACATTAGTTGCAGATATTTTACAACCAACACCTGTAGTTGTTTATAATAATCATCAGATTGGGTTTTCCGTCTCAGAACTAGTTGGACACGTACCTACACCTATTTATATTCTAAGCTAGCCTACACAGTTCCCTGAAGTTTTCACACAGCCTGTATATAGCTTGGTTCGTCTTCTATTGTTTTTTAATTTTATGACCTATTTTACCGAGATTCAGTGAAGGGGTTTAGCAGCCCGTGGCTGCCAAGATCCTCTAACACTTAGACGTTTGCCGAATTAATAGTTTTCTAGTACATCCTTTCACACAATTAGCATTATTCGAGAATATTACCCAACCAATACTTGTAGTTGCATATAATAATCATCATGTTTAGATTCAGTTACGTTTTTCGTCATTAATTTATCCATCTTGGGACTGGTTTGATGCGTACCTCCATTGATTTCTAATCTGAGCTAGCCTATAATTTCCCTGAAATTCCTACAGCCTACATCTTTCACTATTTGTGTGCAGTAGTCTAACCTAGGTCTACCTCTACTTCTCTTTTTCCTATCTCTGCTTTTAGTATATTCCGCACTATTCCCTCATGCCGTAGTATGTGGCCTATGATCCTATCTCTCCTATTTTTTACCGTTTTGCACATATTTCTTTCTTCCCCTATCATTTTTAGTACCTCTTCGTTCTTAGCTTTGTCTGTTCATGATATCTTCATCATACGTCTGTAGCACCACATTTCAAAGGTCTCTACCTTTTTCTTGTCTGCTTCTCCTACTGTCCAAGCTTCACGACCGTACGTACAGCGCTGTGTTTCACACATTTGTTTTAAGCAATCTTTTCCTTGTTTCTATGTTTGTTGTCTTTGAACACAGTAGTTGCTTTTTCTAGTTAAATGTAGCACGACCTTGTGCTAATCTTTGTTTTATATCTTTTGCGCTTTTCCCATCTTGAGTTATTTGGCTTCCTAGGTAGCAGAAAACTTAACCTTTTGTAAGTTCATGTTACATATTTGTATTCTTGTTTTTGATTTATTTTCCCCTCCTTTGTATACTAGTACTTTAGTTTTAGTTTTGTTAATTTCCATACCGTATCTCTCTGTTAGAATAGTTTCCATTTCATTAAGAGCAGCTTCTAACTCTTCATATCATATCGTCTGCAAATCTAAGCATATCAATTTTTTGTCCCTGCATAGTAATTTCAAATGTCTTCCTGCATTTGACAGTATTCATTGCTTCTTCAATGTTCAAGTTAAAAATTAGTGGGGATAGGGCACATTCCTGTGTCACCCCTTTCTTAATGTTTACTTCTCTACGTTCCTGCTCTAATTCTATTACTGCTGTTTGCTCTTTGTATAAGCTATGTACTATTCGTCTATCCCTATAACTCATTCCAATTTTTTTCAGTATTTCAAACATTTTTTCCATTTTACATCCTCGAATGCTTTTTCTAGATCTACAAACCCTATATACATGCTTTCCCCTTTTTCTATTGTTTTCTCCATTATCACTCTCATAGCTAAAATAGCCAACCGTGTTCCCCTGTTTCGTCTATACCCAAATTGGTCTTCTCCTAGTATTTCTTCAGCTCGTTTTTTTCATTCGTCTTTGTACAATTCTAGTTAATATTTTTGATTGATAATAACTACAGAAACAAAAATTTTTTTCGATTTTCTGATAAAAATCTAGAGCGCACACAAAGATTGTTTGAAATAATGGCTTTGCTTGTTGTTAAAAGTAGGACATATTTGTGTGAAAACAATTTTGCGAAGGAAGCTTTTGCAGCACAGTGGTAACTCGGCTACTAAATTTTGCATTACCAAAAAAATACATCGAATGTCCACACTGGCAGTAACATTTTAATATCTATTCCATCATTACATAATACAACTACTGTAATTTTGCTCATTATCTGCAATAATTTATCAACTGCTGATGGGGATTTTTCTAGCCCAATGGAATTGATTTTGATACAAACCTGATATACATAGGTGTCGACCTCGTGCGGTATACCTGACGAAAAATAAAAACAATATATATTTTTTTATATGCCAAGCGCTTTCGGTATTATAAAATACCATTATAAGAGTATTTAAAAGAAGAAGTTCTTAAAATGCATTTGTTACACTACACATATGACTAGATAAATATGTGTGGTGTAACAAATGCATTTTAGGAACTTCTCCTTTTCATTACTCTGATGGTAATATTTTATAATACCGAAAGCGCTTACTATATAAAAAATATATGGGTTTTTGCACGTTTACACTGTTTTCATTTTTTGACAAACCTGATATTAAAGAAAAAATTAAGTATTTAAAATATATAACTCAGCACATAATTATATTTATAATAGTCCATTAAGAAAAATACAAAGAAATAATAGTAATATTTTTGAAACTTCAAAATTAGCTCTTATAGATATTGACTAATGCCATGTCTATAATATATTTAATTAAGGCCATGGATAGAATTGCACACCCTGTGTGACTCTATATTTTTCCCTATTGCTACACATGTGAGTGGCATTAGTACCATACAGTTTTCTTACACATCTCTATTTATATAAAATAATTCAAGAGCTTAACAATAACCTTATATTCTTTTATGTTACCTGGTAAATGTGATAATACATAAAATACTATAAAAGTAACTTCAGCAATTTATTTTTACTAAACATTAAACCTTTTGTTTATATATATATATATATATATATATATATATATATATATAATTCTTATAATTTTTCGAACGGACGTAGATAATGAAATAAAGTTGTATAGAATCTTGGGATACACTCGTTCGTACAAATAAAAACTACAGCGTCAATTTGTAACTATATTCAACGTTTCGGCATGAACAATTATGCCTTCTTCAAAGACTGAAATTTAGCAAATGTTAGTATACAAACTTGAAACAGTGTATTTATTTGACTTACATACTTACTATGACGTAAAAAGATTCACATAAACTAATCTAAAACTAAGTGATTCCATAACAAGCGGTAAAATTAATAAAAAAAATTTAAGTACATTAACACAATTAAAAGATTGCAATGTCAAATAAATAAAATAACTACAGTAAAATTTAAAAATTTAAAAAACAGATACAATTAAACCTAATACAAAGAGCACTAACACAATATCTTAAAATAATACGAGTTTGCGAAGCAAAAGTCATATGGTGACCACGATAGAACAAAATTGAGGAAGGTGTATCTTTATATAACTAGATCGAACGTTAACTCAAGGACAAAGTACATTAACGTCCACACAACATATCCACATATTAAAAGTTTTTACCTATCTGCGACAGTGATAGTTATTTAACCTATAAAGACTCGAATACACAACGTTTAAGTTATTTATGTCCAACTTGCTGTTAATAGGATTACGTTGTTGATGTATATAGAACGATTCCAAGAAAAGTCTCTTGTAGTAGTTGCTTTCTATATGCAAGATAATAGTACTATCGAAATTCACTACGTGTTTAGTGTTGTACAAGTGTGATGACAAAGCACAACACGATTTTCCAATCTTGGCATCACTTTTATGCTGTACTATGCGGTTCTTTAGCCACTGTTTCGACTGACCAACATACGTTTTTTTGCAACTGCATTCAATCTGGTGAATAGTGTTACTACAACGAGACTTATCCGTACTATCTTTTAGTTTAGTAAATAAATTACCGATTGTTTTCTCGTAAGTACATGCTATAAAAATGTCAGATTGTTTCAATATCTTAACCAGTCGAGGTGTTAAATTTTGAATGTACGGAAGTTTCCTAAATTTGGTAATACTTGATCTATCATGAGCTGATGTATAGAGATTATTCGAGTATAATAATTTTTTTACGAGAAAATTAGGGTATGCGTTATTAATTAGGGTGAATTTTAATTCTTTTAAATTTTTATTAAGAAATTCTGGTTCACAAATTTTTTGAATACGTTGTTTTAAGCACATAATAGTGTTAAGCTTGTGTTTGAAAGAATGACTTGAATGAAAATTTATATACCTGCCAGAATCGGTATGTTTTTTGGAAATGTCAAACTTAAGTTTGTTTGTAGAAGATCGGATAACCAGCGTGTCCAAAAAAGGAATACTATTGTCGGCTTCTTTTTTGTATGTGAAAAACAGATTGGAGTTGTAACTATTGAAAATATACACCGTATACTCTATCAAATGCTCAGGAACAGAACATAAAATGTCATCAACATATTTAACTATGAAGGGCATTTCAAAAGGCAGTAAACAAATAACAGACTTTAGCAGTGAATCCATAACCAACTGAGCAATGACTTGATAAAAAATAATTGTTGCCCAGGCAAATTTTATGGTTTGCGTAAGATTCATAAATTTAATGTACCTTTACGGCCGATTATCTCGTGTATCGATACTCCCACTTATAATGTGGCTTCCTATTTGTCTAAAATTTTAAAAAATTCTTTTCCATTGGATCGATGGGATATTTCCGATACTTTTTCATTCGTCGATACCTATAGACATTATCAGTTACCGGCCGACCATATCCTCATATCTTTAGACGTCTGTTCTTTGTTCACAAAAATCCCTATTGAATTGGTTGTGAAGATCATTACGGAGAAATGGAACTTCATTCAACCTCATTGCAATCTTGACTTGAAATCTTTTTTATCGACTCTTTACTTAATCTTCAATAACACGTATTTCTCTTTTAATTCTACGTTTTATATTCAGACATTTGGTACTCCCATGGGGTCACCGTTGTCCCCTATCATTGCTCAGTTGGTTATGGATTCACTGCTAGAGTCTGTTATTTGTTTACTGCCTTTTGAAATGCCCTTCATAGTTAAATATGTTGATGACATTTTATGTTCTGTTCCTGAGCATTTGATAGAGTATACGGTGTATATTTTCAATAGTTACAACTCCAATCTGTTTTCACATACGAAAAGAAGCCGACAATAGTATTCCTTTTTTGGACACGCTGGTTATCCGATCTTCTACAAACAAACTTAAGTTTGACATTTACAAAAAACCTACCGATTCTGGCAGGTATATAAATTTTCATTCAAGTCATTCTTTCAAACACAAGCTTAACACTATTATGTGCTTAAAACAACGTATTCAAAAAAATTTGTGAACCAGAATTTCTTAATAAAAATTTAAAAGAATTAGAATTCACCCTAATTAATAACGCATACCCTAATTTTCTCGTAAAAAAATTATTATACTCGAATAATCTCTATACATCAGCTCATGATAGATCAAGTATTACCAAATTTAGGAAACTTCCGTACATTCAAAATTTAACACCTCGACTGGTTAAGATATTGAAACAATCTGACATTTTTATAGCATGTACTTACGAGAAAACAATCGGTAATTTATTTACTAAACTAAAAGATAGTACGGATAAGTCTCGTTGTAGTAACACTATTCACCAGATTGAATGCAGTTGCAAAAAAACGTATGTTGGTCAGTCGAAACAGTGGCTAAAGAACCGCATAGTACAGCATAAAAGTGATGCCAAGATTGGAAAATCGTGTTGTGCTTTGTCATCACACTTGTACAACACTAAACACGTAGTGAATTTCGATAGTACTAAGATCTTGCATATAGAAAGCAACTACTACAAGAGACTTTTCTTGGAATCGTTCTATATACATCAACAACGTAATCCTATTAACAGCAAGTTGGACATAAATAACTTAAACGTTGTGTATTCGAGTCTTTATAGGTTAAATAACTATCACTGTCGCAGATAGGTAAAAACTTTTAATATGTGGATATGTTGTGTGGACGTTAATGTACTTTGTCCTTGAGTTCACGTTCGATCTAGTTATATAAAGATACACCTTCCTCAATTTTGTTTTATCGTGGTCACCATATGACTTTTGCTTCGCAAACTCGTATTATTTTAAGATATTGTGTTAGTGCTCATTGTATTAGGTTTAATTGTATCTGTTTCTTAAATTTTTAAATTTTACTGTAGTTATTTTATTTATTTGACATTGCAATCTTTTAATTGTGTTAATGTACTTAAAATTTTTTTATTAATTTTACCGCTTGTTATGGAATCACTTAGTTTTAGATTAGTTTATGTAAATCTTTTTACGTCATAGTAAGTATGTAAGTCAAATAGCTACACTGTTTCAAGTTTGTATACTAACATTTGCTAAATTTCAGTCTTTGAAGAAGGCATAATTGTTCATGCCGAAACGTTGAATATAGTTACAAATTGACGCTGTAGTTTTTATTTGTACGAACGAGTGTATCCCAAGATTCTATACAACTTTATTTCATTATATATATATATATATATATATATATATATATATATATAGCGTAACTACAGTCTCCATTAGATTCCCTTGCAGATTATGTTTTTGACTTAATTCTTCATAAGTTATGATATAATTATCAAATATAATTGTGTGTATAAAATTGATGTCGTTAAAAATTCCCTGCAAAATAATTTTTGGTTTATCTTCTGGCCTCTTCTTACTAAATGCAGTGGCATAACTTTTCTTTGTTGATAAGCCTACCACAGTTGTAGCAAATCCTTTTGGTCTTTCTCTTATTTTCATTATAGTAGGTAACTTTATCTGCTATGGAAAATGCTTTGTAGGCTGTTGCTGATAGATTGGCATAATTGTCATTGAATGGTAAGTAAATTCGGGAAACTCGTGGATAACTTCATTATTCGTCGGCTGGAAATGGTTTTCTTTATCCGCACCAAATTCTGGTTCCAAATATTCAATTATTATATCTGCAGCTGCTAATGATGAAACGCTGTCATTGATAACATTAGCCATGTTGGCATTATGTGCTTCAATTGGATATGGCACATCATCCATATTGCCATGTTCAAAATTACTTAATGCTGGTGTTCTATTTTTGTTGGTTTCGGAGAATGAATTATTATCTGGAAAAAATATTATCTATAAAATTATCAAACCTTTTCATGCATTCATAAAATTCCTCGGTGCACAATTTGGTTTTGCAGAACAAAATTGTTGACATTTAGTTATCGACAACTTGTACTTTTCACTTTGTGAAAGAATGTTTTTTCTTTTCTTGGTCATGTGTAAATTGAGAGAACACATATTGTCCCGATCTGGCGTGCTTTGCTCAAGAATATCATTTGTCTCTAAATTTGATTCAGAATAACAATCTATATAGTTTCCGGTATTAAGGCTTCACAAAATAGAGGCACTTGTTTTAAAATGTCTCAATCTAAATATGTGTTCGCAAGGTAAACTTAGATCTTTGAATAATAAACACTAACACCTAGTTTCATTTACGACAGTTTCAATTTCTATATTTGTGAATTGAAAATTATCATTATCTACAGGTTCAATTTCTGATTTAAGAAAGCATTTATATTTCTTTGTACAATTTCAAATGCAAAAAGTATAAGTAATATGCAATAATTACTGTCTGTTTTAGATAGTGTATCACAATTAAGATTGTTATATAACATGTTATTAGCTTTTGATTTTTCTCCATGTACATAGTTTTCAAAAAAATTATGAACTTGTAGAACACTTTCAGGTTATTAAACTTTGAGCAATTTTTTTAAATTTTATTGTTCAACGATTCTAAATGGTTTATTGTGTAATTTTATAACTGCCTGCATCCTTTTTATAAAATGTAACCCACTTTTTTTTAAAAAATACCTTGTTACCAATGGACAATTTAAGTTTTGCAATGAAATAAACCATTTTTCAGTCATCTTCAGTCTTTGAATAGGTCATATTTTGTAGTGTATTTAAAACGCAGTCTCTTTGGGAGAAGTTCATTGCCATTCCTTTAACTGTAATGGTAGTTCAAAATGCCTTTAATGTATAAAATAAACATAGTTTTAGTGTGGCATCAGTAAATTCTAACTGTAATGCATTCTGCTCAGAGAAATTTTTATCAACTAGCACACTTCTTGTGTGTACCATGCTGGATTATGATTTTTAAAATGATTCAACATCTTAGTAATGTTTACAGTTGTTTCCTGATCTAACAAAAATGACGTTACAACATCTCCCTCATTGTTGCCATTTACACTTAAGAAAATATACAGAAGCATTCTTAAATTTTTGAGTTTGTATGTGCTGTCTAATAATAATACTTCAGGTATGTTCTGATAATGATATGATGCCTGATAATATGTGTTTTTCGTTCACTAACAATTTTACTACTGCTCTATCCTCTTTTTCCAGAACTTCTACTACCTTTTCTAAGTTTGTTCAATTTCCTTGATTCATCTTTATGTTGGATAGGTCTCGCAATAAAATTTTCTTTTCCATTTTTTGTTGAACAAAATCTTTCAAAAAAATATTATTATATCTAAGCTGCTTCAATTTTTTAACTTCATTTTTTATTTTACCCTCCAATTTTCTTTGTTGTAGTAGAAGATTGAAATTGCCCTTAATAATAGTGTAGCTGTGAGACACACATAATAGTGTAGCTGTGTGTCTCATCTCGAAGTTTTAATTCTAAGTACTGCCCATTAGTTGTCAGTCCAAAGTACATTTTCATTGTATAATTTTGTTTGAATGTACTGAAAAAAGTACACTGTTTAAAATGTCTACATTGATTTAAGTGGAGAATTATATTAAAGATTATGTTCACTATGTTGATGTTAAATGAGGAAAGCCTTGACGTTATTTACAACATACTACTGTACTATTTGACTGCTAAAGAGTTTAATCAGATGTTATAGGACAGTACAGTGAAATGTAAGATTGAACTAAATGCGGCTTTTCATACGGACATAAACGAATTATAAGAAATATATATGCAAAAAACAAATACTAACCTTGGGCGTCTCTGTCCAGTGCTTCTACTTTTAAATTTAAAGTCCTCCTTAGTACAACTATAAACAATTCTATTATACATTAAATCCTTGTCTCTTTTGGTTTCTAGGAAGCACTTGTTTTACACTTTTTATTTTTTTGTTATTCCTTTTATAAAAATTTACAACATTTTTTTGTTCGTATTCTTTAACAAAACATTCCACTTCTATTAAATTTAAAAATTTTTGCCCAATGATTTGTGTCATCTACAAACTGTAGATGTATTTAATAAGTTCAATTATATCTGAAACTATTTTACCTACCTTTTTTAAGCACAATGCCTGTGTTAAAAAGGAAGTATAAAAAGGACACAACAAATTGTATGAGCGTCTCGCGGCAGTAATGCCGTGGCTTCAATGATAGGTTAAGTTACAGTTAGAAATAGATATTATTATTAAAAAACACAAATCACTTAACACACATATCAGAACAGTTGTTGCTAGAACTATTGCAGACTGTTCTGATATGCGTGTTAAGTGATTAGTGTTTTGTGTTTTTTAATAATAATATCTAATTTTTGTTTTCAACCAAACTTACGAAGTAAGTTAGGTTAATATAATCGCTACGTCGTCGTCGCCGCCATCGCCGCCATCGTCCGTTGCCATATTCTCATAATGATACAATAAATGATATATATGTACCTTGTTTAGTTTTTTACGCTGATTACAAATATGCTATACACTTTTCGATATCTCATTTAGTTTTCAAGATAATCGAATTTATTTGAGAAATGTTAACAGTACAAACTAATATAAACTTTAATAGATACCCAAATGATTTTTATTATCATTTCGGCTTCAGTATCACATCATATAATTTTTGTGCAAAAGAAGATCAATTAGTTCGCGAGCCTTTAGCTGTAGTTCATTGCGCTGGAAATGGCACGGATGTGATACATGGAGATCACTATGAAGCAATCATTCCTAATTCGGCTGAAGATATTCCAACCGTACATCAAACTGACTTATTCGGAGGAATCACAATACCCGAATCACAGAATATATCTTAACAATCTTAATTAATTATTCTCTATTTTTCTGTTTGTTTGAGTGGTGCTGGGAGCTTATATCATTAAGTAGTCCGACTCAAACTTGATTAAAACAATAAAATTTATTAAATTATATTCATAATAATAAAACTTGTTTAACATATAAGTACTAGTTATTTAATTTAAAATATACAATTTTCTTTTATAAAATTTCCGTAAGTTTGGTTGTAAGGCTTACATGCGTCTTAGATTTTTTTTAATAATAATATCTATTTCTAACAGTAACCTAACATGTCTTTGCAGCCACGGCATTACTGCCGCGAGACGCTCGTACAAATTGTCACTTTAGGTTAGGTTATGTTTATTTATATTGTTATGAGAATGAATACATGTGTGTAAGGATAGTGTCTAGTACTAAAGCAACTTACATGTGTAAGAATAGGGAAAAATATAAAGATACACAATGTGTATAACTTTAACCATGGCCTGACCTGTAATTAATTAATTAACGAACAGAATTCCTTTATATTGCAATTATTTGTGTTTGATTATTTATTTAATTAAATTTGATATGATGATTGCATCTGTATTATATTTATGATACATTAAGGTTATCTATTGATTCGTTATTTTGTATTGTAGCTAAGTGTGATGTATAATAAAGAATATTTACATTAGTAAACCACTATTATTAATTTTTTCTGTTACTGTTACTGCTATAAATAAATTTATCTAAAAACTTATTTTCAAAACTCAACAATATGTGTGAAACAGGTTGAATTAAAATTCATTTATTTACTATATATGCTTAAATGAATTTTTATTCAACCTGTTTCATACATATTGTTGAGTTTTGAAAATAACTTTTTAACTAAATCTTATTAGCCTTAATATTTTGAATTTCTCGCTAGTAGATCTTGTTTTCATCACCGGTTTTAGCCGCCATTCTTGTCCCCACTTTCTTATACTGCATTGGTGACTCTCTTACTGTATGTTCTCTATGGTCCCTACTATATATTCAAACTTACATTTAAAAGGTTTATTTTCCAAGAAACATAATTTCTAATACTCTACAAATTACTATATGTTCTGATGTTCTGACTATCTGCGAGACATTTGTACAAAATGATTATGATGGCAAATTATATTTATAGAAATTACATGTGTGAATATTTTTACATTCTATCACATTAAAACTAATTATCATGCTTTTTTATTTTTTACAATTCGCCATGTGATAAAACAGGCATTGTATAGTTTCAATGTAAATTATTTGTCAACTTTCCTAATGACGCGATGCTCATTGAACCTATCCAACACCAGTTAGAGATCTTTCAAAACCTCATGGGCTGTTGCGCAGAACACCAATTTAAATTATTTACGTTAAAGTGCACCCTAAAAACATTGACAACTCAGCTGTCGATTTCTAATTTATTTGTGATTTATTTATCTATTAAGATTTGTGATTCATTATTATTGTTTTTTATTATTATTTATGAGATTTCAGTTTTGATTCAACTTTAACCAGTTTTTTCAAAACTACTGCAACTCAGTCTCGTTTTTATTTGTAGATATAATGAAGGTTCCAATTCATTTAGACGAATTATGCTTAGTTTTACAGATTATTATGTTATTTGTAAGCTTTTAATTTTACAATTAGTAACCGCAAGGAAACAGTTTACAGTCAAGGAAGAGAAATTATTTATAGTGTGTATAAGTTTATGAAAGAAAACAAGAATGTAATGCCTGTCATTCCTATGAATAATTTACAAGAACGAGTAGCAACAGCAACTGAAGTTGGACTAAACACGGTCGAGTGAATTATTGCAGAAGCCAAGAGCAAACCGGAGGGTAGCGAATTTGTATCACCAAGGAAGAAAATTAATAAGAGAAGTCCTAAATCTAATGTGGGCCAATTTGAGGATTGTGGTAGTAGTTTAATGATTTTTTAGATTAAATTCTATGAAATATGCATTCTTAAAAAAATAATAAGAGGACAGTATTTTGGCTGCCAAAAGTTTTAAAAAATTTAGCCTGTCTATTTTTATCCACACACGCACTAAAACATGGCACACGAAAAGAACAATAAACAATACACCTAAAAAGTTACAGGTTCCGCATACAAACATTGTAGTTTTATAATTTATATTATGTTAATAAATTACTGGTTATGCAATCCACATAGCATAGCAATTGAGTTAATTCAGAATACGCATCCGGAAATTGAATGTTTTTAGATTTTACTTATATTGTATTGTTCTTTCTTTTTATACGATACCTCACGCTTCCTTCATTGCGCATCTCACAGTCCATGAGATTTTGAAAGACCTATACTGATATGCGTGACTAACTACGGGTGTCTAGCTTATAACCCTAAATTTGTTAATATCATCGGTTTATACAAAAATCATAGCAACTACACGATAAATATTTATTCACTTCCCAAATGACAATTGTGTTACTCTTGAATCTAATTTAAAATTTTAAATGTTTCTCAGTTGTAGGCAAATGTTAAATATGCAAATGTCTGAGCTAATCTAATATTACACTGTCTGTTCTTAGGAATGTGACATATTACTCAACAAGTTCAAACATTTATTATTCAGTTTAGATTACAGTTGATATAAAGTCGATACATGACGTAGTACTATAGTAAACAAACCTGATACAAGAATTTCTGTACAAAAGCTTGATATTTTTCTCAGTAGCAAATTAATATTCAAGTCGTTCTTACTACATCCTCCAGAATTTGATAAAAGTTTTAAAATATTGTAACGCGCTACTACTACCGCGTTTCTTTAATTTAAAACAAGTAATAATAATGGTCTTTATTACTCACTGTTCACAAGTCTAATTAACAGTATATGCCTTATTTATAGATGTTTTCAGGACACTTAACAATGAAGCACTATTACACTAATGAATTTACATGCACTAATATCTTTTTAAACTATCTTCTTTACCATAGGTTCATTAACAACACTAACACAACTATTTGTTTATACACTTCTATTTATTTATGTATACTGCAAGCTGCATGCACATTAGACACAGCATATCATTTATGTATATATTCTAAAAACTCAACTACGTTTACTTTACAACGATATAATTTATATTAGACATTCAAGAATAGACTAACTCTTACATTCATAAGCGGCATTATATATACCCTGCATTAAGATATGACTCATTATCTAGAACTTTGTAGAAGGATTCTCGAATGCTGAAGAATACGCTGTGCCCCGGGCGTTTGTATGTTTGACGGGTTGCCTAATAGTGGATCGCAACACTGCCCCTCTTTAAAACCGTTACGTCTCGTAACTGTAAATCCATCTTGACGCCAATTCGATGACTGGTGACGGTATCGGCAGCTATCTCCTCTGGTGCATCCACCGCGTCGTTGGAAGTAACAGTCAACACTCTTTTCCTGGTCTTGGTAGGCAACCGGTTGATAACAACAAACAAGAACCTGGACGTTGGTTCCTGGAAAACTACTTCTAGCATATTTCGGACTATCCTCCAGTCTAAGCGATCCAGTCCACAGCCCAGCTTGGGCACCGCTAGTCTCGTTACTCCATTTTCCATCATCTGCGCCTTAAGATTTAGCAAAGCCTCCCATAGATGTCCATAACTAGGTCTCTGCCATGAAGAATTTTTGGTGACCAGATAGTAAACATAACGATTTTTATCTTGAAGGACCAAAGATTTTCCTACAGTTGGCTGCTGTTGTACTAATTCATCCACACATCCAAACTTTTTCTTGAAAACAACAGCTATTCCCTTGACATTGCCAAATCTTGAGCTACGCAATGTGCAAGGGAATACTCTTCTGGTGCTCTAAACAGATCTTGCTGTTTTTCAACAACAACGCCAAATCTCGCTTTAGCGGAACCACCATACGCCGCCATAAAGCTCTCAAAATCTACATTTGGCTCATGATTAATAACTTGCCGAACACCATTATCATTATTCGAGTCTTCCTGGTTGTTGCCAGCGTAGGATGTTAAACGGTCAAAGTGTACCACTTTCGGTTTACCACGAGGGATCTTCTGATCCGGTACACTACATCATTAATCCTTTTAACACTTCGTACGGCCCTTCCCATTGTCTTTGTAGTTTTGGCGACAATCCACGTTTTCTTTGTGGATTGTACAACCACACTAAATCTCCAGGTTGATAACCACCTTCTTGTGCTCTCGTGTCATATTGTGATTTCATTCGATCGCTTGCTGCCTGTATATTCTTTCGGACGTTTTCGTGAATACTATTTGATCTTTCACGAAGCTTACTAACGTAATCTTCACCTGCGATCTCTTCTCCAGGTTTAAATCCAAACTGAAGATCACATGGTAGCCGCAATTCACGTCCTAGCATTACGCAAGCGGGAGAGTACCCTGTGCTGTCATGTACCGAAGATCGGTACGCCAGTAGGAACAAATGCAGATATTGGTCCCAGTCTCGTTGATGTTCAGAGACAACTTTGGCCAGGTACTTCCTAACGTCCTGTTCATTCTTTCAACCATTCCATCCGATTGGGGATGAAGTGGTGTGGTTCTAGTCTTCCTGATTCCAAGATGCTTGCAGACATTTTGAAACAATACTGATTCGAAGTTTCGACCTTGATCGGAGTGTAATTCCAACGGAACTCCAAAACGACAAAACAACTCCTGACTAGTACATCTGCAACCGTCTCGGCTTCTTGGTTAGGTATAGCATATGCCTCCGGCCATTTGGTAAAATAATCCATTGCAACCAAGATGTATTTATTTCCTTTCTCTGATTCAGGAAATGGACCAGCTATATCAATGGCTACCCTCTCAAAAGGATTCCCACGTTATACTGTCTCATTGGGGCTTTCCGTTTTGAGACCGGGCCATTTGCAGAGGCACACAATTCACATTTCCGGCACCACTCCTTCACATCATCTTTGCAGTTCAGCCAATAGAATCTTTCTCTCACTCTCTCGAGAGTTCTTTTCACGCCAAAGTGCCCTCCGGAAATACCATCGTGCAAGTGCTGCAACACTTCCGGCACTCTGCTTCTCGGCACTATCACTTGAAGTCTCTCAGTGCCCTCTTTAAATTCCAGGCGTCGTTTCAAGATTCTATTTTCTATCATCAAGGAGTCCCACTGTGCCCAGTATGCCTTCAGGCTCCTACTTAAAATACTAATTTCTTCCCAAGCTGGCCGTTGTCCTCTATTTTTCCACTCAATAATACGTCCCAATTCGGCGTCATTCTCCTGGTCTTCTCGTATTCTTTCGAGTTGCCAAGTATCATCGGTTACCGTCATTCTATGGATGGCACTTATTTTCTCTTCCATCTTGGAGCAATGATTGCAGTCCATCGGACAAGGTCTCCTTGATAGAGCGTCTGCATTCCGATGGCTAGTTCCTACACGATGTTCTGTATCAAAGTCATATTCCTGCAGCCGCTCTATCCACCTTGCCACTTGCCCTTCAGGATTTCGAAACTGCAATAACCATTTCAGTGCAGCATGGTCTGTTCTCAACAGGAATTTACGGCCGTATAAGTACTTATAAAAGTGCTCTACGGATTTGACGACGGCCAACAGCTCCCTTCTTGTCACACAATAGTTCCTTTCTGGCCGCGACAAGACCTTGCTGAAATACCCAATAACTTTTTCTTGTCCGTCCTGCACTTGAGAAAGAACGCCTCCTATAGCTGTGTTACTGGCATCGGTATCCAACACAAATTTTCCCTCCATCCGTGGATAACTCAAAATTGGTGCTGTAACTAGTAGCCGTTTCAGTTGTTCGAATGCACTGTGGCAGTCGTCATTCCAATCATATTCTTGTCCATCTTCGGTTAATTTTGTTAACGGTTTGGCAATGTTCGCAAACCCAAGTATAAAACGTCGGTAATATGTGCACAATCCTAGAAAACTGCGTAGTTGGTGTATATCTGCTGGTGTAGGCCACTCTTGTACCGTTTTTATTTTGTCAGGGTCAGCTCTTATTCTGGTCTCTGAAACGACATGTCCTAGGTATTTTACCTCTTTTCCAAATAGGTGACACTTCTTGGGGCTCAATGTAAGGTTTGCCCGCGTAATCTTTGGAATATCTCCTCTAAGTTTTTAAGGTGTTCTTCAAAAGACCGGCCTAACACTATCACGTCGTCTAGGTACACCAGACATGTTTTCCAGGACAGTCCACGCAGTATCGACTCCATCAATCGTTCAAAAGTAGCAGGAGCATTGCATAATCCAAATGGCATGACCTTGAACTGCCATAATCCAGTTCCAATTGTAAACGCAGTCTTTTCTTTATCGTTTGGCTCCAAGCCTACCTGCCAGTATCCGCTTTTCAAGTCCAAGGTCGAAAACCATTTAGATCCGGATAGAGTATCTAAGGTGTCATCAATTCTGGGCAAAGGATAGCTGTCTTTCTTTGTCACATTGTTAAGCCGCCGGTAGTCTACACAAAACCTTGTCGACCCGTCCTTTTTCTTGACAAGCACTACCGGGGATGCCCATGGACTATTCGAGGGTTCAATCACTCCCTGTTCTTCCATATCGGTGATAATTTGCTCAGCTTCTTTACGTTTTGCCAAAGGAAGCCGCCTGGGGTGTTGTCTTATCGGTTGCGCATCTCCAGTATTGATCTTGTGTTGCACAACATTCGTCCTTTTTTCTCACTATCATCCAGTGCAAACACACCTCGATATTGTCCGACCAGTTCTTTTACCTTTCCTAGTTGATCGCCGTTTAATCCTTGACACGAGGGTATCAACATATCCAGCAATTTCTGTGAGCAACCGTTGGTTGGTTTATTTTTCGTGTCGTCAATACAACGTTTAATATGACATACTGGAATGCAACTTCCCACAATCATGCCTTTCTTCAGGGTCACTGTATGAGGGTTAATGTTCAGCACCCTTACTGGTACCATATTTCGAGACTTTACCAGCGTTCTTCCAATCAGAAGTCCTCCTGACCCATCCCCGATTCAGTTGCTTCCATCATGCATACTTGTCCTTCCCGGAGCGTACCATCCGGGCGTCCCATTACTATCATCTCCGCCTTCTCGGGTATTTTCATATCGCAAATCATTCGAACTTGCATCGTCTGGTTACTCGTCCCTTGAAATGGAATCTCATCATCATCTATCCGAAGCACATTTTCTTTCATGTTTACATGAAACCCATATTCTCTCATGAGATCCATTCCCAAGATCACTTCTTCTGTAATTTCAGCCACCAACACTCGATGATTAATTAATTTGTCCCCAATTGTCAACATAACGGCAGTCTCTCCATGAGTACCAATCTTCTCACCACTTGCCGTTCGGAGACACACCGATACAGGTAGCACTTTTCCACGACCAACCAAATCTGGTCTCACAATAGTTCTTGTCGCTCCTGTATCCACAAGTAATCGGACAACCCTACCATTAATTCTACCATCGATATAAATGCTGTCCAGACTTTCCACCGACGATGCAGCACGGATGATAATCTCCGGGCACTACGCTGTGCTGACGAAGTTCGCCCTCTTACATGGACCAGCTTTGGCACAACCGGTTGTTTCTTTGGTTGAGTACAGCGTCTCTGCATATGGCCAACTTCACCGCAGCTCCAGCATCGTAGACGCCATCTCCGCGGTCGTAGTCTTTTCAGCCTTTTCGCCTTTCGCTTTTCAAACACACGGTTGATTGGTTCATCTATGCTGTTCTGAGCTTGACCAGGTTCCTCTAAGGCAGACCGAACTTTGTGACTCACCCTATGTGATGTCTGCTTAGCTGCTTCAAATTCAAGCGCATGGGCCAGTGCATCATCTAACATTTTGGTCGTGCTAGTCTTAGCGCTTGCTGTATTTCGCCATCCTTAACGCCATCCACAAATGTTTGGACAGCAAGTTGTTCGAGGAAGCTGTCTGGTGCCGTTGGGTATGCCAATCTAACTAACCTGGCAATGTCAGCTTCGAATTCTTGCAGGCTTTCACTTGTCTTTTGCGAGCGGTTCTTAACTTGTGCGTGGTAAACCTGTTGAAGGTGAGCATCTCCATATCTCATCTCAAGCTTTGATGTTAAGGGGCCGTAATCATTCTGCTGGTGATCGGGAATCGTTTGTAAGATGTTAAGAGCCTCCCCCCGTAGGGCCACTATTAGAGAGATAGCCTTCTCTTTGTTGCACCAACCGTTGGCTATTGCAGCAGCTTCAAATTGTTTCAAATATGTGGGCCAAGGTGTTTTACCATCGAATGTAGGTGGTTTTACTTTAAATTTAGACGGAATTGACTCGCTTCTTTCCGTGGTTCTTATTTCTGGAATGTTCTGATTAACAACTTGGCTTGGCAATTCTAGTGGCCGCGTTGTTAGTGAAATTACTTGTTCTTGCAGCCTCATCACATCTTCTTCCATTTTATCAATTTACTGTCCAACTTTTGCTCAACTGTTTTTACCTGTTTAGTGACATCTTCTTTCAATGCAATGGAGCTTTCCATTAATCTTTGTTCTAACGTGGCTGTTTTTCATTCAACTTTTCTTCTAACTTCGCAGCATTTTCGCTTAACTTTTCTTCTATTTTCTCAGCATTCTCACTAAACTTTATTTCCATTTTCGCAGCATTTTCACTCAACTTTTCCTCTATTTTCTCAGCATTTTCACTGAGTGTCACTTCTAGTTTAGCCGACCTCTCCTCCATACCGGATTTAAAATCCTTGAGGAAATTCATTAAACCTTCTGCGTCCATCTTATTTTGGCTTCTTGTAACTGGCATATATAAACTACTTAAACGGCTTTAGACTTGTGTGCTTTCCTTTTAATTAATCACTATATACCCCACAAATGCCTGACACCAGTGTAACGCGCTACTACTACCGCGTTTCTTTAATTTAAAACAAGTAATAATAATGGTCTTTATTACTCACTGTTCACAAGTCTAATTAACAGTATATGCCTTATTTATAGATGTTTTCAGGACACTTAACAATGAAGCACTATTACACTAATGAATTTACATGCACTAATATCTTTTTAAACTATCTTCTTTACCATAGGTTCATTAACAACACTAACACAACTATTTGTTTATACACTTCTATTTATTTATGTATACTGCAAGCTGCATGCACATTAGACACAGCATATCATTTATGTATATATTCTAAAAACTCAACTACGTTTACTTTACAACGATATAATTTATATTAGACATTCAAGAATAGACTAACTCTTACATTCATAAGCGGCCTTATATATACCCTGCATTAAGATATGACTCATTATCTAGAACTTTGTAGAAGGATTCTCGAATGCTGAAGAATACGCTGTGCCCCGGGCGTTTGTATGTTTGACGGGTTGCCTAATAGTGGATCGCAACAATATGTATTTGCTGTAGTTTAGTAATGTTCAAAACAACTATTTATGTTCTCTATTTACTCCTAATCTAAATTAAGAAAAAGCCATCATTCGTATTCATAACAACTTCAAAATTGCTACCTTTAATTTTATCAGAGAATTTGCTTTTATATTGTGAAGTTTAAAATAAGCCGTCGCAATGAGGGCCTTCGTAGTGCGAGTCTCACATAATCCTCCTTGTTTCTGCATAGGGGCATGTCGTTGCAGAGCGAATGGATCGTCGCTGGGCGGGACTCACACAAATATGTCCTCTTTATCTACTTTAAACCACACGAGTCTAACAACTCAGATAGGAGTTGGGCAGGGCATGACGCCTGAGTCGGACGCTAGTGCAAGAGCGGGGCAATCCCGTAAAAGCTAATCAAATATAGTCTGTTTACATGGCCCAATAAGCATACCTATCAGTCTCTTAAGTGACAGAAACCCAACATGATAAAACAGGTTAGAAATCATGTAACTCACCTGACTCACGGGGGCATGAGTCAAAATAGCGGATCCGCCATGCAGTATAATGTAAGTAAGGGTTGCTACATTTGCGACCACGCCCCAAGGCTCCGTCCGAAGGTACTGCACTGGGTTTAAATGCGAGTTCGTGCTGTGAATTAATTAAACTCTAAAATTAATTAAGCAGTAAATAATATCGGCGGCTCCGTGGCGTAGTTGATATGCGTGTGACTACTACGCCCAAAATCCCGGGTTCGAATCCCAACACGGTCCGCTTGAAAAATGCTAGGCGAGCATTTTTCACAAAAATACACCCTTGTTCGGATGACAGGTAAAATGGAGGTCCCGTGTGTTAGTGTTGTCACGCACGTTAAAGATCTCTACCTTGCTCGGAACAGCAAAGGTTTGGCAAAATTCCAAATTTTTTAGGTAAAAACTCGCTTCCTGGCCAATGTAGTACCTTTGTGTGGAGCATTGGAAAATCACATGTAGGGTAAATAATATCTAGAAACTAAAAACTGAGGTGAGTTTAAATAATGGTACCAATAGCGTTGACCTAGGAGTGTGCCTGATCAACAAAACATTAGCAAAAAGTAGAAGGTATGGGATCCGTAATACCGGATAGCAGCTACCAGCTCTGCTTACCGGTGCGACTTGTAGGTTCGATTTAAAACTATACAAATTTAACTAAATTAGTATTTAATAATAGATTCGAATTCTAAGCACACACGAAATTTATTAATATCGAATCCTGCTATTTATTCTTACTTAACAATGTCGTCCGCCCTAGTCTAAGTTACTTATCCTACCTTAGTTTAAATTTGTTCCTATTTACACACGCGGAATTGCATTTATCGCCTGACAAAAAATAAATTTGTATTATACAGGGTGTAACCATACATTTTCAGAAGTTTCAATTTTTTCCGGGTTCTTTTATATCTTGGTGAGATTTATTTGTAGAATTTGAATTTCAATGACCTTTCGTAACCCCCTTATCACGTCAATATAATTTAAGTGCCCAAAGGTATGACAATAATGGAAATATTGTAAAAAATAGTTTTGAATGCGTTGAATTCTTCCATTTGGTACAAGAGATACTACATTGGCCAGAAACCGAGATTTTTTAACTGGAAATTTTGAATTTTGCCTAGCCCTTGCTATTCCAAGTAAGGTAGGGATCTGGCAACATTAACATACGGAACCTACATTTTACCTTTCATCCGAACTATGGCGTATTTTTTGAAAAATGTTTGCCTAACATTTTTCAAGCTGTCCTTGTTAGAAATTAAACCCGGAACCTTGGATTTAGCAGTCACATGCTAAATAACTAGACTTTTAAAAATTCGATTGGCAAAAATCTATGACGCCTGGTTGAACTGACTAACGATAGTACTTGAGATATGAGTATTAGAGGTATGGAAATAACCTAGACTAAACAATGAAGTCTTTTAAATTCATTTGTTCTGTTTTTATTTGGCATAATATTTTGAATAAAGTTTATGGGATCAGCAAATTATGCAATATCCTAAGATTAATATTAGAAATTAGATGAATGCATCAGACAATTAAAAACAATATTTGGTAAAATTGAGAACATATTCTACATTTAAGATAATAGTAAACGTAATAGTGCTTCCACGTATCTTTTAAACCATATCTGTGGTTGTGGCCTTCGGAAAAAGCTCGTTTTCTTAATTAAAAACTATCTGAGATCATCTGTGACCTAAGAACGACTATCAGCACTGGCGACACCTTCAACTGAGCATAGCATTAGTGACAATATTGACTTATTATCAGTAATAACAAAATTTGCTTATGTCCGGAGAGCCCACTCTAATGCAAAAGTTACTATTCGTGCAAATATATAAGTGCAATTTTTTATAAACTTTTCGCATTTCTTGAGGGTATGAGTAATAAGGCGGCGTTTTTTTTTAAATTTTCATACTGGCGACTAATATATACGCGGTGACCCTAGTTCAATATATGGATTTCAATGCCACATTTTTATTGAATATGAATTGGATATTTGACATTTTGCTTGCTTTCGCACATTCCTTTTCATTCAACATTTGAGCGAGCTATATATTTAAATTTGACGAATATTTTTCGAGAATTAGAGATAAATATTGCCAATCACGTACTTTACGTACTCCTACCAAGTGTTCCAATTTGTCTTGAACTGCTTCAATAAAAGTAACTCTCAGAAAACCTCCCTTGTTGAGTATGTTTCGCATCATTAGGTATTCAGTCCTAAAACTGGTTAGACGCGTATCCTTATTGTTTTCTATTCTGAACTAACCTATACATTTCCCTGAAATTTGCACAGTCTACATCTATCACTATCTGTGTGCAAAAGTCTGATCTCGGTCTACGTCTACTTATTTTTTTCTACCTCTGCTTGTAATATATCTCGTACTATTCCCCAAAAATGCCTTAGAACGTATCATGCCCTTCTATTTCTCCAATGTTTTTTTGGTTTTCATAGATATATACCTCTCTGAAAAACTGAGGAACAAGCTTCAAATCATCCAGAATTGCTGTCTGAGATTTGCTTATAATGTTCCCTATACGGAGCATGTTACTCCAATTTATAATAGACTGGAAATCTTAAAATTAAAACCACACTGTGAGTTTTTGTTTGCAACTATGTTATTTAATATATACAAATCAGGTCAACCAGCTTACCTATATAGTCTGCTAAATGTAAGAACTTCTGCACACACTTGCAACCTGCGCAACAATAATCAATTAACTATACCGTACCATAAGACATCTAAATTTAAGTGCTCATTTGAATTCAACAGTGCCTACATATTTAACAAATATGAACATCTCTTTCTATTAGTGGATTTTGTTCCTGTATTTAAAAAACTTTTATTTAAAAAACTTTTGAACTCTCAAAAACAATTGTAGTGTGATGTGAATGTAATGTAATGTAATGGAAAGTAATGTAATGCAAATGGGATATGCGAACAATAGCTATGCTGACATGTTCCCATTTAAGTAGTTGTTGTAAGAGGTGGTTACAATTACTACTTAATAAATTAAAAAAAAAATATCTTTATTGCTCTACTATTTCTATAACCGATTTGTTATTAACCTTGTCTGTCCATGCTATCATCCTTATGCATCTAGAACACAACATTTCAGAAAGCTTCTATCTCTTTCTGTTTGCTTTACCTACTGCCCCTATTTTATAGACGTACTGTGCAGTGCTCCACACATACGCTTTGAACAATTGTCTTCTTGTCTCTGTTTCTTGTCTTTGAATATATACGCTTGTAATATATAATAATTGGAGGTGTGAACTATTAGCCTAGGGCGAAATTGGAGATCTTTTTATGGTAAAGAGATCTCGACATTCTTCCGACTAAGATAGGGGTTTATTCCTCGGGTAGAGCTTATGAAGAGTGGTCGTGAGTTTTACAACAAAACATTGTTTACTTACTGACTATAATAATACTAAAATAGGGGGTGCAAAAGGGGCACCACCAAGTCCTTAAATTTTTTAATCAGGGGTTTGCCCTAAGGGAGGTCTTGGAAGTCCTTAGAGAGAAATATCGTAGTTACCGCTAAAGCAGGAGCTGTAAAGAAAATATTATTAATATAACAATGAAGGACACAAAAGATGTGCTCTTGTTACCTTATACTATAAAGAAAAAGAATAGCCATTTATATCAATAATTTAAACATTATTATATGAACCAATTTAGGCATTAAACCTCTCAAAGGTGTTGTTTAGTGCTTCTTTATCAAGTCACTGTTATAGACTTTACTTTTGTGAAAGGGTATTTATACCTTTTTCCCTTTTTAACTTAATTACCCTATCTTTGAACTCACTTGTCCAAAATAAAACAATTATACAATTGAATTTAATGGTTGTTCTTTAATTAAAATTTTGCTTTCTACGTAATAAAATTTTATGTACAAAATATACATCACAAATGTGGTCTAACGTCTTCAATTCAATGATTGAGTATGAAAATCACGACTGTCTTTACTAAGAATAAAAAAATATCAATAACGTATTAAACATTTTTACAAGGCTTTCCAAATTAATTACCCAAAATACATAGATCTATTACCTTGATTTACAAATGTGTATTAAATATTCAAAGACTAAAAATATTACTTCTCGTAATTACTTAAGGTGTGATTGAATTTGAATGAAATACTTTGTTAAAATTAAACAAAGGTATTCATATTCATTTGCAATAATATCATATATACCCCTCGATTCAAACTGTGATAAATTCTAAATAGCAAAAGTTTTCTTAATTACATGGTAAAACCAGAATCATAAATTGCTGCAATGTTGTTTTCGATCATCTGCCTCGCTGTTAAGATAGGCCAACAACAGTAGTCATGTCAAAGTGATAGAAAAACACTTACCTTGCAAACAGTTGTTTTAAACTACATTGAAGCAATTACGTTGTCCAATCCAGATGTGCTGGCTTGCGATCTTTTGACAAACAAATGACGCCAACGTACTGTCTACATTTTATTGCGTAATATACTGGATCTTTACACGAACTTGATGTGCATTTCATCTTCGCAAAACGAAAAAAATCGAACCATAAATCAAGTTATCCAAAGTTTGCCAACCATTTATGTTAATTTTTTTAATAACTTAATTTGAAATTGATATTCGCAAATTTTAAAGAAATTATTATTGGAAATTCTATAAGACCATAACTGAAAAATCCACAGAGCAGATTTTATAAATTCAGTGAATTCAAAATTAACAAATTTAAGGAAATCATTATCAGAAATCCATAGAGCGCTGTAATAAAATTATTTAGTCTGACTTAACAGTAATTTAATCTGCTTACCATTATTAAAATACACAGAAAAGCAAGTGCATCTTGCACTTGGCAAAGAGGCAACGTCTATCGCTACACGCAGGTTGCTGGCGAGGACCCTATTCAACTGCATGATGCTTGTGACTTCACAAGTGGTCGTGCCAGACTGAATCGTCCGTTCGATGCGCATCAAAGTCGCCTGACATAGCAGAGGCAATTCAAACGACCAACGTTTACTAATAGTAACTAAACCAGTAATATAAAGTAATATTCGGCTTGTGATTGGGGTACACGGCCCTGAACGATATATTTATTTACATCGAAAAATTTAATTGTTAATTTAAATAGACAATGCAGTGTATTTTTTTAATAATTTGAAAAGGATTTGTAGTGGTCAAAAAATTGTTACACGCTGTTCTTTCTTGTTAGACGCAGTTCGGTCACCTTCTATTGCTATACAGTTATATATCCCGATATTCAGTGGTATGTGAAGGGGATTAAACAGCCTGTGGCTGCCAAGAATACCCCAACACTTAGACATTTGCGGAATTAATAGCTTTCCAGTAAATACTTTCGTACAATTAACATTAGTTGAGAAATATTGCAAGACCAATACCTGTAGTTGTTTACAATAATCATCATGTTTAAGTACATTTATTCTTTTTGCCATTGGTTTTTCTATCTTGGGACTGGTTGGATGCGTATCTCCATTGATTTCTATTCTGAGCTAGCCTACACATTTTCCTAAAATTCCCACATCCTACGTCTTTCACTATCTATGTGCAGTAGTCTAACCTAGATCTACCTCTACTTTTCTTTTTTTCTATCTCTGCTTCTAACATATTTCGCTTATTCCCTCATGTCTTACTATGTGACCTATCATCCTATTTTCTTATTTTTTATTGGTTTCCACATATTTCTTTCTTTCCCTACCATTTTTAGTACCCCTTCGTTCTTAACTATGTCTTTCCATGATATCTTCATCATACGTATGTAGCACCACATTTCAAAGGCTTCTACCTTTTTCTTGTCCGCTTCTCCTACTGTCCAGGCTTCACAATCATACAGTGTTGCGCTCCACACATATGTTTTAAGCAATCTTTTCCTTGTTTCTATATTTGTTGTCTTTGAACACAGTAGTTGCTTTTTCTTGTTAAATGTAGCACGATCTTGTGCTAATCTTAGTTTTATATCTTTTGTGCTTTTTCCTTCTTGCGTTATTTGGCTTCCTAGGTAGCAGAAATCCTTAATCTCTTATAAGTTTTGTTACCTATTTTTATTCTTGTTTTTGCATACTAGAACTAGAACTTTAGTTTTATTTTTGTTAATTTTCATACCGTATCTTGCAGTTAGAACTGTTTCCATTTCATTAAGAGCAGCTTCTAACTCTTCTTTGCTAGATGCTAATACCGCTATACTATCTGTAAATCTAAGCATATCGATCT
>JARFIW010000221.1:1215000-1230000 GCA_036346225.1 Platerodrilus igneus | reverse complement strand
ATCATCCCATTTTATATATTCCCCATTTATATCTATTGCCTTACCTTCGGCATTTATTTTTAAACCCAACTTATCTATTATGTCCATACCAAATATTGCATCTACTCTTAACCCCGGCACTATTATAAATTCATTCTCAAACATTATCTTACCCATTTCGCATTCCAGAACTATTATTTTGCTCACACTTGCAAATCTCTTGCTGTTTGGTGCTATTAAATTAAAATTTCCTCATGGGCATCATGCTTCCTATTAATTTTTCCGGTTTAACAAAGTCCTCAGACACTAACGACGCTTCAGCTCCCGTATCAATGAGTGTTGCACCTCGACTATTTCCATCATCATTAGGTCTTCAGTCCTAGAACTGGTTAGACGCGTACCATCATTGTTCCCTATTCTGAACTAACCTACAGATTTCCCTGAAATATGCACAGTTTGCATCTATAACTGTCTGATCTAGGTCTACATCTACCTCTTTTTTCCTATCTCTGCTGGTAATATATCACATACTATTCCCCAAAATGCCTTAGAACGTATTCCGCCCTATTATTTCTCTTTTTCCCCAGATATCCTTGTTCCCCTACTATTTCTGTAACTTATTTGTTATTATCTTTGTCTGTCTATGCTATCGTCCTCATACATCTGAAGCACATCATTTCAAAAGGCTGCTACCGTTTTTCTGTCTGCGTTTCAGACTTCCCGTATTTTGAGTATACTAAGCAAAAATTTTTAAAGTTTAACAGAATGATTGCCTTCAATTTGTGTTGCGACCTGGGATCGGCTTTCTTTAGGTAGCCAATACGCTTAACGTGAAATCAGCAGATTAATTTTTATTGGTGAATTTTATATAAATTCAATAACTTGGAATTGGAAAACATTTTTTAACATGTTTCTATTTATACAATTGAGAGGATGGTTATTAAAGAAGTGTGCGATTGCATTATTGAAAGGCTTAAGTAGTCGTTTTTTTATATTTATTTTGAGGGGGAAAATTCATTATGATTTAAGTTACCTCTTTGGTAGATTTTAACATGGTTCTGAGGCGACTCTATGGCGGGTTTACATTTGTCAGATACCAATGTTGTTCTATGAAGATTATATATGGATTTGAGGCGACCCTATGGCGGGTTTACACTTGTCAGATACCAATACTGTTCAACGGAGATTGTATATGGTTTTGAGGTAACCTTATTGTGGATTTATACTTGTCAGATACCAATGCTGTTTTACAAGGATTGCTAATATGCTTATTTTTATGTACTTAGTTATTTTATGTATAAATAGAAATCATGTATGTAGGCTGTATTTCATGTTAATATTGCAAGGAAAACCCAGGAAAAACTTGCAATGCTACCTAGATATTGTGGGCATTTGATTTTCATTTGTTATTTCTTTTGTTATTTATTTAGTAATGGAATCCATTGTTTACTGAAAGTCACGGATTCGTTTGCAACTCAGTTATTTTTTTGTAGGGTTATTTAAGCAGCTACTTTGATTTTACATTTTTGGTGGTTTTCTTCTTTTTCTTCGTTTCTTTTTTTCAGGGAGTATGTGTATTCAGCTCGTTCCCTTTCTATTGTTTTCTAATTTTATACCCTATTTTACCGAGATTCAGTGAAGGAGGTTAAGCAACCTGTGGCTACCAAGATCCCCCAACACTTAGACATTTGCCGAAATAATGGTTTTCCAGTAAATCCTTTCACACACTTAACATTATTCGAGAATATTGCCCAACCAATTCTTGTAGTTACTTATAATAATCATCATGTTTAAGCACACTTATCTTTTCGTCATTAGTTTATCCATCTTGGGATTGGTTGGATGCGTACCCCCATTGATTTCTATTCTGGGCTAGCCTACACATCTCCCTGAAACCTCCACAGCCTACATCTTTTACTATCTGTGTGCAGTAGTCTAATCTAGGTCTGCCTCTTCTTCTCTTTTTTCTTATCTCTGCTTCTAAAATATTCCGCACTATTCCCTCATGCCGTAGTATGTGGCCTATCATCCTATCTCTCCTATTTTTTACCGTTTTTCACATATTTCTTTCTTCCCCTACCATTTTTAGTACCTCTTCTTTCTTAACTTTGTCTGTCCATGATATCTTCATCATACGCCTGTAACACCACATTTCAAAGGCTTCTACCTTTTCTTGTCCGCTTCTCCTACTGTCCAGGCTTCACAGCCGTACAGTGCTGTGTTCCACACATATGTTTTAAGCAATCTTTTCCTTGTTTCTATGTTTGTGGTCTTTGAGCACAGTAGTTGCTTTTTCTTGTTAAATGTAGCACGACCTTGTGCTAATCTTTGTTTTATATCTTTGTGCTTTTCCCATCTTGCGTTATTTGGCTTCCTAGGTAGCAGAAATCCTTAACCTCTTGTAAGTTTGTGTTAAATACTTGTATTCTTGTTTTTGATTTATTTTCCCACCTTTGCAAACTAGAACTTTAGTTTTAGTTTTGTTAATTTTCATACCGTATCTCTCTGTTAGAACCGTTTCCATTTCATTAAGAGCAGCTTCTAACTCTTCCTTGCTAGACGCTAATACCGCTATATCATCTGCAAATCTAAGCATATCAATTTTTGTCCCTGCCATAGTAATTCCAAATGTCTTCCTGCATTTGACAGTATTCATTGCCTCTTCTATGTACAAGTTAAAAATCAATGGGGATAGGGCACATCCCTGTCTCACCCTTTCCTAATGTTTACTTCTACGTTCCTGCTCTAATTCTATTACTGCTGTTTGCTCTTTGTATAAGCTATGTACTATTCGTCTATCCCTATAACTCATTCCAATCTTTTGAGTATTTCAAACATTTTTTCCAATTTACATTGTCGAATGCTTTTTCCAGATCTACAAACCCTATATACATGCTTTCCCTTTTTCTATTGTTTTCTCATTATCACTCTCAGAGCTAAAATAGCATCCCGTGTTCCCCTGTTTCGCCTAAACCCCAATTGGTCTTCTCCTAGTATTTCTTCAGCTCGTTTTTCCATTCGTCTTTGCACAATTCTAGTTAATATTTTTGACACGTGTGCTGTCAAACTTATTGTTCGAAAATTTTCACATCTATCCGCGCCTTTCTTTTTTGGTATAGTTACTATGATGCAACGTTTGAAATCTTTGGGTATCTCGCCTGTCTCATACATATAGCTTACAAGTTGGAAGAGACGTTCTGTTACTGCTTGTCCAGCGGCTTTTAGAGTTTCTGCTTGCACCTTATCTGTACCCGGCGCCTTACCATTTTTCAGACTCTTTAATGCTAATTCAAACTCGTCTCGAAGTATAGAATATCCCAAGTCATCATTTTCAATGTCTGATTCCTGTTCTAATGCAGTTAGTTCCTCTCCTGCATATAAATCCTATATATTCTTGCCATCTACTCACTTTCTACGTTTTCTATAATGACGTTTCCTTGTGCGTCCCTTATATTTTTGCTATACGGTTTTATATCCCTAAAATTCATTCTAATTAATTTGTATGCTTCGTCTGTCTTCCTATTTCCATCTTAGTTTGTACTTCTTTGCACTTTTCATCAATCCATTGTTCTTTAGCTTTCCTGCATTTTCGAATAATTTCCCATTTTATGGCTTTGTATCTCTGTTTTCCTGTTTCGTCTGATTTATTTTTGTATTTTCGTCTTTCTTCTATTAAATTCACGATATCCTTTGTTATCCATGGTTTCTTATTTTCTTTTGTGTATACCCCAAAATATCTCTGCCGCCATGTCTAGGCTGGATTTAATGTTATTCCATTCTGTTTCTACTTCCTTAGTTTCAGATATTTTCCCGATATCATTCAGCAATTCATTTGACTTTTTTCGAATCTTACTTGAATATCTTTGTCTTTAGTTTCTAAGTCCAAGTGCCTTTTTCCGTTCCTTTTTTTCAGATTTTGAAATTTAGGTGCGGCCTTCATAATTACGATGTTGTGGTCAGTATCTATATCTGCTTCTGGGTAGCTTCTACAGTCTTTTACTTGATTCCTAAACCGTTGTCTAACAAGAATGTAATCTATTTGACATCGTCCTATATCTCCTGGCATCTTCCACGTATATCGTCTTCTAGCATGATGTTGAAATAATGTGTTTGTGATGATTAAATTGTTCTTGTCGCAAAATTCTACCAGCCTATTTCCCCTGTCGTTTCTCGTGCCTAAACCAAATAAACCTACTACCGCTCCTTCCCTACCCTCACCTACCACTGCATTAAAATCCCCCGTAATTATTAAATTTTCATGTCCTTTTACGTATCTTAATATGTCTTCGATATCTTTGTAGATGGCTTCTACCTCTTCGTCACTGTAGCTAGAGGTGGGCATGTATACTTGTATTATTACTGTGTTTACCGGTTTAGATTCTAATCTAACCATGAGTACTCTTTCGTTCTTTTGTAGGTAATTTTCTACACAGCATCCTATCTTTTTCCGCATAACTATCCCCACACCCAAATTTCCGTCCTCTGCTCCTGTATGAATTACCCTGAAGTCTCCACTCCAAAAATCCCCCGCCTCTGGCCACCGAACTTCGCTGATCTCTACTATGTCTAGTGATAACCTATTCATTTCGATTTTTAGGTTCTCTAGCTTACCTACTTGCTTCATACTTCTAACATTCCACGCTCTGACTCGCAGAATGTTCCCGACTCTTATTTTTAACTTTCCGATCACATCCTCCGAAGTAGTCCCCTCTCGGAGATCCGAATGGGGGACTAATTTAACTCCGGAATCTTTTACCCCAGAGAATGCCATCATGTTTGCTACAATTTAAGTACGCTGTGTACTTGGGAGATAATGTGGGGGTTTCCCGTTGCCTTACACATCGCGGTAGTGTGTCTTAGACTGCCATACCGACCCCTATGGTCTCTGCCAATCTAAGTACCGAAAGAGCCGCTGCCCTCTTTCGGGGACCTGTCTTAGTCTGGTTCCTCACTAACGACCCTACTACTTTGGTTGGACCTGTAGTTTGGCTCTTTAGCTCATTAGAACACGCAAGCCATTTCACCTGTTCTAGTAATTTAGAACTTTGGCAAGGTGCAGGTCCATTCGAAATGGGACTATTTCCAATTTTTAATTTAATTATCGGTAATAAGCTTTTATTCATTTCCTTCTCCATTTCACATTTTATGTATTCACGCTGTGTTCGTATCCATATATTTTTAAGGGCTTACTTGGTTTGTCCTCTTTCAAAAATCCTGATTCGACGTAGATGGTATTGCCTGACTCGTAATTTCTGCATAGGTACGGTTCATTTTTGTAGGTTGTGCTGATTGTTCCCGATGTTGTGTTTGTAGCGTACACTGATTTATATTTCTGTCGTGATTCGTCCGCTCTGCTTCCCTTCTTGGAGTATCTCTTGTGTTCCAGTTCCTACTAAAATTATTATTATGATAGTAGTTATTGTGATGGTTTCTATAAAATTGTCCCCCCATAATTTCGCCTATTATTTGATCTATTGTTTTCTGTTTCTTTGCAATCTACCTAAACTTTCTTGCTGTCTTGGTGCCATCCTACCTTCCGATACACGACTTTGTCCTAACTCATCACAACGTTGTAGATATTCCAAGAAAATCTCTCTGTTTACTATATTTTGAATCATTACATAATGTCTGATTTCTTCGCCAAAATGTCCCGCTAAGTATTTTATGATTTGAGTTTCTTCCATCGGCGGATCTAATTGCTTTGCTAGACTGAATTTTTGTATAGCGTATATTTCTCTGGTCATCCCTAAATTTTGATTATATTTTCCCGCAATTAAATTATCTCGCGCCTTGTATTGTTGATTATCCCCCTAAAATTTTCTCAAAAACCTACTTCCAAACTCCTGAAATGTCCATATCTCGTTTTCTATTAAATCAAACCATATCTCCGCGCTTCCTTTCAACATCTAACGAAGTTTAAATTGTATCTTTCATCCGTTGAACCCTGTATTAGTTTTTTTATATTATTTTAAAATACTTTAGGATTTATCTTATTGTCTCCATAAAATTTGGAATACTGTTCTACTAAAATTTCCGGTCTATTTATCCTAGTGTGTTGCAATCCCTGATTTCTACTCACATTTTTAAATTCTGATTTTAAACTACCTAACTCTCTATTTACATCCGTAAGTCTTAATTCACAATTTCCCTGAATTTCCCGCATCTTTTTACCTAAGTCTGTAATTCGGTCATTTGTCTCTTTTTCTGATGTTTCTTGATCTAGTTTTACTTTCCAAACCTCGTCTCTAACTTTGTCTACATCATCCATCATTCTAGCGAATTTATTTTCAAAGTGTACTTGCATTTTCGCGATCGTTTGGTTACTTTCCTTTAATCCGTTTCTTATAATTTATATCCCTGCACCTAACTTTTCTCCATTCTTTTTAATCTGGTTTTTAATAGCCTCTTCGCTTTCATCTATTTTTCTCGTTAACGCTAATAAGATTTGCATCATTTCCGATTGTTGCGACGTCTGTTGTTCCTCGCTTTGACTCCGCGTCAATCGTTGTCCTTGCATTTCCATTTTTAAAATGTTTAAATTATTATTAATATTTCAAATTCCTTCAAATTTTTAATTCCTAACTCTTTTAATTAAATTTTTATTTGAATTTTTACAAAATAAAATTTTAAATTTCTCGCTTCTACAAATTTTTTAATTTTTAATCTTCCTTATCAATTTTTAATTTAGTTTTAGTGGTGTTCTCGCCCCTAACTTTGGGTCGCCATAAATTGCTTTGTTAAACTCCTGTTAGTCCCTTGTTGTTATTTTAATATTTAGCCCCACGACGTGGGCAAACCATAAATTGCCGTGTTAAACTCGCCCCACGGATTGGGCGCACATAAATTGCTGTGTTTATCGTATCTTATCTCAATGTATATTTGCCTGTTACGAGTTAAACGAAATTACTTGTGCCCCCCGATGTCTAGACACAATAGGCGAGTTAAGGTTCTACCTATACCTTATTCTGGGAAACATCGGACTACCTCTAAATTAACCCTATAATTACAGCATTAAATAAATACATATAAATATATATATATATATATATATATATATATATATATATTCCTAAAAACCGTCATAAATTTTACAGAATAGTTAAATTTTTCAAAAAAAATTTCTTACCCAGATTCCTCTCTTCATCACCTTAATTCTTTAACCGCTTCCCTGGCTAGCTCAGTTGAACCTCCTCTAGGATACCTAGATTCACTATCATACTGTTTATCGTTCACGCACACACTCAATAAAACCACAAAATAATACAACAATCATACAATATTTATTTACCAGTATTTACAAATAAAACTTCAAGATTATTTACATTGCGATGCTCAAGTTACACCTCAATAAATTCTATCTTTGTAAAGTTCAGTATTTTAACTAGGAATATTAAACACATAGAATGTAACCGGAGTAAATGGACCCTGAATAATACCTGATTTTTCTTTCTTTATTTATAATTAATTTTAATTAGGACACTCGGGAGTATGGTGAGCTCATGGTAATCCAGTTAATTATGAATAATGTATGCTTTTTACTTAGCATACGCTTACTGCAAACAAAAACCCATGTAGTTGTAACAATAAAAATTTAAATTCCTGAGGAACGTTAATAAGCTTTATACACCTTTAGATTTCTATTTAAATACCATAATAAAAGTTAGTTATACGTATTATTTTCAATACGCAAAATAATGCAAAATGCCTTCATAATTCACTCTCACACCTCACCACAATTTTTATAGTTTCTAAAAACAACAAATTCTAAAGCGTTACCTGGAATTTCTTTAAGATCTCTACTCCGTTGACGAAGCCGTTAAGTTGTTTTCGTTCTCGGTTTTGTAGTACTGCTCTGCTGGCCGCTTCTAGCTATTTGTAGATGAACACCATTTAAGTTGTACTGCATGCTATGCCTTCACAATGCATCCAAATCCAAATCCAAATTTATTACACGTCTTTCATAATCGCGTACTTTAGTTTAATTTAATTTAATTTACGTTTCATTACTTCACTTCAAGAGCTTGTTTAAAATAAATGTGGCACCTCTATAAAATTTAGACTCGACACTATTCGCGGCTTAAAATTATGAGACCAACACTGTACTATTTAATTTAAAATAATTTTATATACTTACAAGCTTGTGGTAAATTTCAGTTCATAGTCTGAAGCGATGAAAGTATTAAGAGAACGAAGTTAAAAGAGGGCGATGCTAAATCTTTTAGAGTATTTATATAATTCTAATGTAACCTCTCGATACCCTCCTAACGCGAAACATTTAATTTAAACTAATACTTCTTAAAATTTTGGTTCAACCGTTTTCGAAATCTTCGAAATTTAGCGCGTCGTTACGATATTTTCCGAAAAATTAACATTCAATATTCCAGTGTTTGTCTGTTATACTACTAACTATATAAACCAATAAGATTATCAATGACGTCTTGAAACCCCGCCTGTATTAACGCTATTCCTCTCTTATGCATATTCTATGTTTCCTTCTAACCTTGTTTGAGTGGTAGAAATCGATATTACTGTCCGCGTTTCAAACTAACCCATGTTGACTGAATACGTGCGTTTTGAAGTGGACTGTTATGATGCCTGTCTCATTCTGACGTATTTCATTGATCGTCTATCCCTTCTGTGTTCTAAGGAAGCTTTTAGTTAAAATTTACGCAAACCGTCCAACCGTTTATCCGATATACTTTGAATTCTGTTTTTTATCTACACAAATAAGGGGAACCTAACATTTTCAAAACCTGCAGGTGTTCAATTAACACACGTTTTAACACAACATTTCTAGGAGGTTGCGTTTTAAAGTATTTTATATTCAACGGCTGTTTATGTGTTAGCAAAGCGTTTCACCTTGGTATTATGGATTTTTCATGCTTTTATGCGTATTAGACGTAATTACCCGTTCAATTAAACTCAATTAAATTAATTGACAATTGGCATTGGTTTCTACAATTTATTTTCTTTACGAACCTAGCTATTTTTAATCACTAATTGTAAAATTATGGTAATACTTGTTACTTTAAATTTATTAAATGAAATAAATTTCGCCCGTAAATTCTGGTTGTTTCCTCTATATAGGGTGTTTGAAATTGCCTTGTTTATACTTAAATTTAGCCCTTTAAAACCACTATATATATATATATATATATATATATGAATGATATTAGCAGGTTGTAGGTCAGCTGGTTATTCAAGCGTACTCTTTATTATATTCTAAGCTTTCGGTTTATTTCAAACCTTTATCAAAGAAACTACAAATATATATATATATATATATATATATATATATATATATATATATAGACACACACACACACACATACATACATGGATTTGATGATATAGCGGTATTAGCATCTAGCAAGGAAGGGTTACAAGCTACTCATAATGAAATGGAAACGTTCTGACAGAGAGATACGGTATGAAAATTAACAAAAATAAAACTAAAGTAGTAGTATGCAAAGGAGGGGAAAATAAATCAAAAGTAAGAATACAAATAGGTAACAAAAACTTACAAGGGGTTAAGAATTCCTGCTAAATAGGAGGCCAAATAACGCAAGATTAGAAAAGCGCCAAAGATATAAAACAAAGATTAGCACAAAGTCGTGCTACACAAGAAAAAGCAACTACTGTGTTCAAAGACAATAAACATAGAAACAAGGAAAAGATTGCTTAAAACATATATGTGGAGCATAGCACTGCACGGCTGTGAGCCTGGACAGTAGGAGAAGCGGACAAGAAAAAGGTAGAATCCTTTGAAATGTGGTGCTACAGACGTATGATGAAGATATCATAGACAGACAAAGTTAAGAACGAAGATGTACTAAAAATGATAGGGGAAGAAAGAAATATGTGGAAAACGGTACACAATGAGAGAGATACGATGATTGGCCACATACTACGGCATGAGGGAATAGTGCGGAATATATTAGAAGCAGAGATAGGAAAAAAAAGAAGTAGAGGTAGACCTAGGTTAGATTACTGCACACAGATAGTGAAAGATGTACGCTGTAGGAATTTCAGGAAAATGTGTAGGCTAGCTCAGAATAGAAATCAATGGAGGTACGCATCCAACCAGTCCCAAGATGGATAAACTAATGAACGAAAAAAATAACTGTACCTAAACATGATGATTATTATAAGCAAGTACAAGTATTGGTTGAGCAATATTCTCGAATAACGCTAATTGTGTGTAAGGATTTACTGGAAAATTATTAATTCGACCAATGTCTAAGTGTTGGGGGATCTTGGCAGCCACAGGCTGCTTAACCCCCTTTACTGAATTTTGGTGAAATAGGGCATAAAATTATAAAGCAATAGAAGGGGAACCGGATTGTATATAGGTTGTGTAAGAATTTCGGAGAACAGTGTAGACTAGCTCAGAATATAAATAAGTGCAGGTACGTGTCCAACCAGTTTTGAGACAGAAAACCTAATGACGAAAAATAAGCGCAGATAAATCTGATGATTATTATAAACAACTACATGTGTTGGTTGTGAAGTATCTGCAACTAATGTTGACTGTGCAAATAGATATATTGGAATACATATTAAATCGGCAAATGTTCAGTTGCTGAGGGAACTTGGCAGCCACAGACTGCTTACCCCCCTTCACAACTACTGAATGTCGGAGAAATAGGGTATATAATTGTAAAACAATAGAAGGGGACCAAACTGCATCTAACAAAAAAGAACAGCGCCTATGATGAAACAATAAACAGAAACAAGAAGAAAATTGTTGAAAGCATATGTGTGGAGCACAGCTCAGTATGCCTATAGAATATGAGCAGTAGAAAAAGCAGACAAAAAAACGGTAGCAGCCTTTTGGTATGCTGTGTATGAGGAAAATAGCATGGACAAACAAAGTTAATAACAAATAGGTTATAGAAATAGTAGGGGAACAAGGATATCTGTTGAAAAAGAGAAGAGGAATAGAAGTGCAGAATACGTTCTAAAACATTTTTGGGGAATAGTATGGGATATATTACAAGCAGAGATAAGATAAAGAGGTAGATATAGACCTAGATCAGATAGTGATAGATGCAGACTGTGCAAATTTCAGAGAAATGTGTAGGTTAGTTCAGAATAGGAAACAATGAAGGTACGCGAGTTAAGGTTCGGGCTTTGGGAGCTGCTTTTTTAAAAACGAGTTCCAAAACTTCTTAACTATTTATTGATGTATCTTAAACAGAAAGTACAATGGAATTTTGACAAACTGAATAAAATTACTTCAAATCGAAATTAGTTAGTTAATTGAACTAATATTAGGGCGAGTAGCCTAGGTAAACAACAATGCAAAAGCTGTAATACTCAGACTGTGTCAACTGGGGCTCCCGGGCTTTTTATAATATCTCTACCCTCTCACATGGCTGTGGAAACTTGCAGATTTCATGTCTGCTTATTCTTAATTCTACACTTTGTTACATTGTTTCAATCTTAATTTTTAGGTAATTGCGATATTTTAACCGTCTGTGACCTGCCACCTGCAGTATCACTATCGTCTGCAATACATTGTGTTGCATCTACTTCTGTCAATCCTTCTATGTGTTCTACTAATGATGTTGAATAAACTATTATGTCGTATAGGTATACAAGGCACTTCTCGTTGTGTATTCCTCGTAATATGTTGTCCATGACTCTCTGAAAAGTAGCGGGTGCGTTCCTTAATCCAAATGGCATTCGTTTATATTCATAATGTCCTCTAGGTATGCTGAAGGCGGTTTTGGATGTATCCTTTTCATCCATTTCTGCCTGATGGTATCCTGATGCTAGATCTAATGTTAAAAAATATTGGCATTTACCTAATTTATCTAAAATTTCTGTTATATTAGGTAATGGATATTTGTCGTCTACCGTTTTTTCATTTAATTTTCTATAGTCTATTACCATTCAATATTTTCTCTTTTTCGATGCGTCTAATTTCTTGGGTACTATTAATACTGGGCTGCTCCATGGTGAGTTGGATTGCTGGATTATGTCTTGTTCTAGCAAGTCAGCTACTTGTCTGTCAGCTTCTTCTTGGCTTGCCTGAGGTAGTCGGTATGCTTTTGTAAATATAGGTTTGTTATCCGTTAGTTCGATATTATGCTTAACTGTGTTGGTGAATGTTAGGGGTATTCCATCACAGTGGAATATGTCGCGGTATTCAAAACAAAAATTTTTAATTGCTCTTTGGTCTTCTCGGTTGATGTCGGTATTAAAGCGAATGTTACTTAAATTTTCTCTTAACATTTCGTCGTTTTCTACGAGGTTGTAATTGTCTTCTAAATTTTCATCTATTTCCATTTAGTTAAAATTTAATTTCTCTACGTTAATTGGGTCTGTTAATGATAATTCTACGGGATAGTCATTCGAGTTTAAAATCGTTGTAGTGGCATAATTGTCTTTTATTTTTACTAATGCGGTTGGGGTTTCTACTCTTTGTTGGAATGTTATAAGATTTATTATTCCTACGTTATTTTTTGAGTTTACCGGGATTTTATTTTTTTTTCCGTTCGGGGTTCTATAGTGTATTGTTGCTCGACTTGGGTGTTTTGAAATTTAATGGAGATTTTTCCGTGTTTGGTTCTCAATAAACGATTTTTTATATCAATGTTGGCTCCTAATTTTCTTAGAAGCTCCATTCCTATTAGTCCGTCATATTTATCGTTAAATTCATTTATGCTTCATTTTTACATCGAATGTTCTAGGTAAGGGCATATTAGCTACAAATTGGTGTAATGTCGTTTGATGGGCTGTTTTAATTTTAAATGACTCCCTTTCTACAAAATCTAAATAATGTTTCTTTACGGTTCTGCGGCTAATTAATGTTTTTGAAGATCCGGTATCGATTAATAATTTAAATTCGGCATAGGGTATTTCTATGTACGGTAGTACTAGGTGATTTATATTATTTAAGTTTATTAAGTTTGGTCGTTTATGAATCGGTCTATCTGAAAATTTGAGCATGTACTTTCTTCGTCGTCTTCTTCTTAAGTTTCGTATGGTTCGTCGTGTTCATAGGTTTCTACATGGTTTGAATCATCGTTCGTACCGGGCTGAATGTAATTATTCTGGTCATTGTCAAATTTTTTTACTTCTTGATGAAATAGTTCTTCCGAGGTAAAGTTGGGTTTTTGATGAGGGTTTGGTCGGATGTGCGATATTTTGTATTTTGTCTGGTGTTACCCGATGAGGTATCCATTGGCGTTGGTTTGTAATAGTTATTAGAATTGTTACTATTATTATTCTTCACCGGTGTATTTCTAATGGGGTTCGCGCTGAATGTTGGTCTTTGTTGGTTTATGTTTTAATTGGATCTTGGTTGGAATGCGGGTTTCGTAAAATTTGAATTAAACGTTGGTTTCGGAAATTTTTTACATTGATTATTAAAATTTGTATTATTAAAATTTGGGTTATTGATTCGCGGTGGATTTGTTTGTGCGTTGAATGGATTGGATTTTTGTTGGAGAATTGTTTGTCTTGCGGCTTAGATAGTCTTTATTGGGGAATAACTTTTATTTGCGTGAGGGGTATATAGTCTGTTTCGGTAATACATCACGTTTTCTTCTTCTATTATCGTGTTCATAGCTTCTTCTAGGTTTTGGGGACGTTGGAATCTGATTTTATCTGATAGTTTTTCTGGTAGTGCATTTATATAGGTGTCCAGTGCCATTTCTTCATACATTCTTGTTTTTAAATGTCTAATATTTTGATCGGGTTCTTCGATTTTTAATTTTGTTAGGATTAGGTTCCTCACGTCTTGACATTTCATTCCGAATTGATACGTGGATAAGTTATTTTTTATTCTGAAGTTCATCAGGTCTTGCACAAGGCATTTTAGGTTACGTTGATTGCCAAAATATGTGTTTAATATGCGTTTAAAGTCCTGCCATTCTTTTAGATCGTCTCGACTGGCAATTAGTGTTAGTGCCCGTCCGGCCAGTTTTCTTATTATTAAGCGTAAGAGTAATGAATTTTTTTCGTTATCTACGGGTTTGTAGAAGGTTTTCAAGAACATTTCCTATGCTCCGATGAAATTAACAAAGTGAGCTTGCCCTCCATTAAGAATTTGAATAGTCTCCAGGTAAAGTTTTATATTTGCACTCATTTTCGTTAAGGGTTGCTTTCGCTTTTAAGTAATTTCAAATTTTGTAAAAATCGAGATTTATTTCGTCGTTTGTATTGTTACTTTTTGTTGGGGTTGTTAATTTTTAGTTTAGATGGCATCGGGTTATTTAAAGAATTGTAATTGTTATTATTTGTACTTGGTTACACGGTGCGGTAATTGATTTGTGGGATTTTTACTCGATAATGTCGGGTTAATTGCTGTACTCTTGAATTCGTTTGTTTTTATTTCGCGGACGTTAATTTGTCGTAAATTCTACTGTATTTTGCCTTCTGAAAATTTCGATATGAATAAATAATTTTTCGCGGAACTTACTTCACTTTGAATGTTTTGCGCCAGTTATGACTTTATTTTCGTCTAGTTCTGCTGATTTTATTAAGTCTTACAATTATATCCTATCCGTGGGTATAAACGTGTAATTTGTCTGTCTCGTCACCTTGAGTTTTAAATATAAAGTTTGCAGGTTTTCAATTAATTTCGCTGTTACAACTTAATCGCAAAGTTTTATGTCTACTTGAAGAAGTAGTTTCCGTCTCGTAGTTATTTTAAATAATTTGCATAGAGCTTTTGCTTAATTTAATATGCAATTTGTGAATACTTTTTTGAAAGTTGTTGTTTTAAGTTGTTGTAAAAATTAAATAATTCGCTTCTTTACTTCGTTAATTACTGCATGAATGTTGCGTCTGATAATTATTTTTAGATATCTCCGTATAAAGAATATTCAATTATGCTACACGTCTTTAAGTTAATTATAGCTTTCAGTAATGTAGGTTTATTTATAGGTTTACAATGATGAGTAGTTCCGTTCAATGTTGGTCGTAATTTTATGCGCTTTATTTTACTTCGTGATAAATTAATTATTTATAAATCGTAATGTAAAGTGCGTTCCTTTAATTTAAAAAAAT